>VUQI01049624.1:0-28759 GCA_015106735.1 Paratilapia polleni | reverse complement strand
ATAATTTTTTTATTTTTTTTTTTTTTTTTTTTTAAATTTAAAATTTTTTTTTTTTTTTTAAAAATATTAAAAAAAAAAAAAAAAAAAAGGAAATCGTTGATTTCACAGTCTCCGGTTCACTAGATGTAGGTTGCTGTGCGATGCAGCTGTGTGTGAGACCTGCTCTTTGCCGTTGGTTACATGAACCTGTGGCGGCTGACTCTTGCACTGCAGTCCCAGGTTTGCTGCTGCGCTGTTCGTCCCTTTCTGGGAGCTGAAGCCCTTCGGTTTGGGGATTCTTGTAGGTCCTGGACGTCGGAATGCTTCTAGAGGTATCTGTGGAGGAAACAAGGACATATTTTAAAGTCTCTAATGTGACTTACAGCAAAGACAATGAGGAAAGAAGTGACAATACACAGGACTCAGGTTACATGAAAAAGAGGTGCATTTGTTGTTTGTTTGTTTTTTTACTTGCTTGCTGGCTGAACTGTGGCCAGTAGCTCAGTAAAGATCTGCTGTAATACTCATAATGACCACTAGAGGATATCACATCATATTTTATGGACACAGAGCCAAACTTTTGCTGCATGACTGCAGTACTTTGACTTTGTGCCTGTAGTTTAAACTTATACTAACTTCATATGAGACAGAACAATCTTTCAGTGAAAAAGGCTTCTGCCACTTTGAAAATGCACAACATCCTTTCAGCAGTGTTCCAATATATGTTCAGTGATATATCTTAGACTGCTTGGTTTGTATTTTGTGCATGCTTTTTGTATATGTCAGCGCTTCTTCTGAAGAAAGCTACAAACAGGATGAAAGCTGGTAAGTCCAGCAGTTAATCAAATGAATGGTAAAAGGCACTTTGAGAATGATTAGATGATTAAATAAAAAATATGTCCCCTCTCGCTGCACTACATAGAAAACTGCTAATGGGAGATTGCTCTACTTTTCTCATTCTTGTCCCTAACATAGTCCTAGTTCATCCCAGTGATAATACCAACAGTGTAACTTGTGTGCTTAGAAACCAGTGTTTTTATATCACAGCCCTCGTATAAGAACGTCTCATGGGACACATTGCATTTCTCATTTTCTTAAACAACTTACTGCTCCACTTACTGTGCAATCACTTTTAATCAACATGTTTACATGCAGAGCAGCAAGCCAGCATGCTGAGGTGCATCACTTTTGGATCGGTCCTCTTACAGTAGAAACTATGTCCTGTTTACAGCACAGTGATAAGGTGTTTCCACAGTCATGAGGAATCTAAGCCGCAGATGGCACACTGAGAAAAAGCATTTGTAGCATGCTTTATTTATTTCTTGGCAATTCATGAAAAGAATACACAGATTTTTATGTAAACACCGCTGTCATCTAATTTTATTTTAAACGTATAGTTGTTCTGCTCCATAGGCTGGATATGAAAGATGGATGTAGCTTTTGGGTGTGACAAGTAAAGCCAGTGCTTTAAATCTGCATTCGCTCTAATATCCAACAGGGGGAGACTCCTCTGGTTGCAAGAAGATTTTACAGGAAGAAAAAACAAAACAAAAACACCCTAACTGCTCACTTGAGTATGCATTTTCCGGTCTATAGCCTCAATCGCTAGTCTTGCTTGATAGTGCATGATGATCATTTTGGAGTCAAAGCATGGTGTACCTTAGGGCGTGGCTACCTTATGGTTGACAATTCAGCGCACTGAGTATGTAGTGCCTTTGGTTTTTCAGTTACATCCATCCCTCATATGTCACGTGCAGTTTTAGGACACTGAGATGGTGACAGTGAAAATGCTCAGCTCGAGACTACACTTACTAACCACTGGGTAATGTCACATTAGCTATGTCCATCTTTTATATACAGTCTATGCATTAACCAGGCTTCTTCAGAGTTATCAGTAACTGTAAAAGCCACATACAGTAGTTTAATCTTTTCACAGCTTTATTCTTCACTTTCCTCAGCACCTAATTTTGCAAAATGTGATTATTACAAAAAGAAGCCCTTGTACAGTACCTCAAACAGCCCATCTGAATTGATATTAGTGAAGCATTTTGAGATATCTCTAGCAAGAAAAAAAGCCTTTTGCAATACACACCTCTTAACTTTTATCTGGGGGGAGCTAATTAGAGTGAGAAATGAAGACTGAAACTATCTCTTTGAAAGAACGTGTCATCGATCTGGTCTCCTTATCTGCAGCTGAGTGAAAGTTTTCAGTGTTTCCACGAGTTTCATCACATCACTGAAATTATTCCCCACTGAGCTCCAAACCTCTCACTGTAACTAAAGAGACGCACTTGTGAGGTTTAGAGAATTAAGAAATCTTCAGTGAACTACATCCTTAAATATTCATATGGGGTATAAATTTCAGAATAAGTAGGGCCCCATGCTTCAGCAGAGCTAGTGGGCCAGAAAATCCGAACCACGTCATGGGAGTGCTGTTGATTTTACACGGAGAGGGACCTTAATGTGCGGCTTTGTCCTCTCGTATATCAGCGGTGCAGCAGGAGTTCAGCTGAGTACTTCCTCCTCTGCCCCACACTCTGCACCGGCACAGCTGTTTCTGTGGCAACCAAACACGAGGTTTGTTTTGGTGCTTGTGTTGCGGTGGGAAAGAGGCTGCTTTCACAGTGTCTGCACTCTCACACTCACGAAGCCCTTTTGTTTAGACGAAGCCCCAGTACGGCAGTTATTGAGGGTCAAGGTGGGCTAAAGCAAGGAGATCTGCTCCCTTTGTTCATGGTAATTATTAGATTTTCCTGGCCATAGCTGATTCATATCAGTAGCTGATTATTTAAAATTACATCAGGATGTCTGTTTTTTTTTTTTTTATGTTTTCTTTCACCCTTAATCACTCTGCTCTTAATCAGCGGTATCATTGTGAGCTTAGTGTGAGTGCACCTTCATTCTCACAGAAGTGAGCATTACTGCGGGCTTTTAAATGAAATAACCTTCCAGTGTGTCACATGATACTCATTTTCTCAGTCTGGCTGGGATACCGTGCGCAGATCTGTCTTCCTTGGCCGAACCAGATGAGCACATTTTATGAATCGAGTAAGTCTAAAGTGAGTCAGGGGGTAATTGAGGTCGCAGACAGTAATCCCAGCTGCTGAATGCTTTCTCAAGTAGAGGCCTAATGAATAGCATCTTGTTTAGCCCCTGCATCATTTCATCGCACTCAGACAGCTTTGGATCTGGTCTCCACAGCTGTGCTCCTTCTCACTCATTGAATTTAATGCTTGATTTAATCATCTCGTTGTTGTCACACCGGCTTGTCTGTGTTTGGGTTGGGTTCGACACTTTTCCTGCAACACTCGTCTCGCTCCGTGAAATTCACAACAATTTCATTACAATTTATCAAAGTGTATTACTGCAGTTTATTTATCTTCCCATTTTTTGTGGTTTTTGGAAAATGTAAGACTTCGGGAAACGAGGAAGGTTCAAGGAAGGAAAGGTGTGGAAAGAAGAGCAATAAAGTCCCTCAAAATGGACTTTTCAGCCCGGAGACATTCCTGGCAACATGTCTTTGGACAGTTATCTTAATTTGTCGCTGCTACTTGTTAACAATGCTGTGAAGTGAACAAGCATAATCACCTAACATTTCAAGTACAGATCTACTGGCTTTGATCCAGCTGAAATACAGAGTAAAATATTTATGACTGATTGTGTATGTTTCCTTTTAAACAAGGCCTTCATATAAAGTAATAATAGCTTTAATTTTATACACATATAAAATGCCACTGCAAGGAAAGCCCATCTGAGATGTTCATTATCTCTGTATTAAGACATGATATTAATTAGTGTATCCTCTCCATTTTCTCCTGTCTCTTCTGCTCTCACATCCTTTCATTCCTGCCTTTTAATCTACCTTTCCCCTCGTCATCCAGCTCTGACCTTTGGTACAGATTTAATATGAAATGAATCGCACGTATGCGGTAACATTTTCATTCCATGTGGAAGATTGCATATATATAGAAAACATTTGTAGGTTATACAGATGACTCATCTCAGAGGACATGATTCATGGGAGGAAAGAAACTAAAACAAACGGTTTGGGTTTGTACTCGGTGAAAGGCACGCTCAGTAAAAGAACTTTCAACGAATACGTTTGTGTTTGTGTGACCCAAACACAGTATCGGGTTTTCTGAAGGGGTTTTGTGATGTTTACAATGTGTTTCCTGGAGTGCATTATTCAGTTGCTTTGCAAGTAACATTGGGAAATCAAGGCAGTTTTTTTTTTTTTTCCTCGATTTCCACCACTTAAAAGATTTAGGGTTTTCTTTGTCGTGCTGCATGTTTGGATCAACATCGTCCAGTTTTGGTGCAGTGCCCTGTCATCCCAGTGCCTAGAAATGCTCACGGGTGGGGTGGGGGGATACTCAGATACTACCCAATACTTAAAAGTGCTATCGGATTAGATACACTGCCATCTTCGCCTCCTCACAGGCACACAGCCCCTCCACTCACTAGTAGCTGAAGTAGTTGACGTTCACAGCGCTGAACAACGGTTTATGACAAATATTGAGAGGTTCATAAAGCTCCCGTTTCAACAACACTGAGCATTTGTGATAACTGACAGTTATTATAAATGTTAACCTGGCCAGCGCACACGTCAACATTAGCTGTTTAACTATTAGCAATTACCTGATAGCCACATTAGCCATCAGTTACCCATTGATAATGGATGGCCAATGTGGCTAGTGGCTAGGACTAATAATGAAATGATAACATTAACATTAGCTAGGCAGCAAATGTTATCAGTCCAGCCTTTAGTCTTGCCTGACTTTTATCTCAGAATTCTCACTTAAAGTCAGAATTTTTACTTTTTTCTCAGAATTCTGAGGGGGAAAAAAAGTCATGACCCAAAAACATTTTTTTTCAGTGGCTCTAATCCTCTTTTGTGTATAATGTATCTATTCCTTTTGGGTTTCTGTTTCTATTGCACATCCTTTACGTTCATGTAACTTTTCATGCTTGTATCATATCTATTCAGGTACACTCTTTCCAAGTACTCCCTGGCTACTGCACAAATACCCCCTGGGGTACTTGTACTTTTACCCCTGGTTGGGAATCACTGATCTAATCTGTGGGCACTCTTTACCGTGTCTGTTGGATACAAGCAGGAAGACTGAAGCTAAAAAGTTTGCACTGAATTGTAACCTTGTTTCAGTAATGTATGTAAACCCACTGGTGAAGAACAACTGCAGTTCTTGCTTCTTTTTTTTTTTTTTAAAGTACGAGACTCACCTTCCACAGCAACTTTATGGTACACCACACTAAGGTTTAAAGGTTTTAAGCAGAATTTCCATTATGTCATTTTAGAGAACTTCCAAGTTCACATCACTGTGGTTTTCTTTCTCAGTTACTGGGTTTCTGTGTCCTGAAGAAGAAACTATGACATCAGCTTATGATTTTAAATCAACCATGTGAGAATCCCTGAGAGGATTTTGACTTTGCTTGTGTGTCATCTGGTCAAACATGAGCACAAAGGTTTTTCTGAAAAATTTTCCACTTGGGTATGCTTTAATTCAGTCTAACAGGAGGTGTTCTGTAGATCTTTTGACTTTAACAATTGGATTGAAATCTTTAAGTGTTAAAACATTACTGTGCATGCACCATAAATCAACTCAAATAGCTCATTTTAATCTAATGGCATATTCCCACATTATATATAGATTTAAAAAAGAACACATTCAAAACATGCTGGATTTAGTGAATAAATGAAATTGGCAAGCATGGATGACAAACTAAAACATACTTCTTTTTGCACACTTTAATTCTCAGGAAAGCAAACAACTTATCATAATGCAGTATGTGGAGTATGAAGTATAAAAACTGGTACGATACATCAGTGTGAATAGTCTGACTACATGGCAAATGTGCCATTGAGTACAATACAGTAAGTGCACATAAGTTAAAACCTTGTGTTACGTCAGATTAATTCAAGTTCTAGTGCTTTATTTTTTTTTTCATGCAGGCACACAGTTGTTTGAACTTTGTCACACAGAACTGAGCAAACCAACATAAATAAAAGGTAAAACATTCAACCGTTTAAGCTAATAAATGAAGCAAATCAGACATGTTTTAGGGAATAGAGTTGGGGTATAAGAGGTATCTTATGGGCAGGATGGGATGGAGGGTTTTGGGGGTTATCAGGTCAGTCATAGGCATTACTTACTGTAATTTGTGATGGCCTTTGGATTGGGGTGGAGGTGGGCTTAATCATGATGCTACTTGTGATTTTGCTGTTGCCTTTGACAGTAGGAGAACTGCAGTTTGCAAACACCTGAGTCCTTTGCTCCGGGAGTCCAGGCGTGTGGCATGGACTCAGCGTTTGTGACGGAGTGCTGATGCCCTGAATGAACGGGCTCCCTAAGTGAATGTGGATTTTGTTGTCCTCTGTGGTGATGACGTTTGGCCCCGAGCTGGTGGACCTCTGGACCTGCCAGCTGCTCTGCCTTTCAGGAGTCACACGGAAGACGGCATGTCCTCCAACAACCTCTACTGGCTCTGTGGAGAGGGAGCGGTCGGGGGTGCCTGTCGTCACTGATACTATTTGTATCGGCGACATGGCTCTGTCTGGGGTTACAGAGCCACAAGAGTCAGGGGTCATTGCTCTGGAGTATGTAGCCATAGTAAAAGGTGATAGGGCCCTATCTGGTGAACATGGCTCTTCAGACACAGAGCAAGTCTTAAATTTTGTTGTTGGGGAAATGGATTTTGCATTGGGGGATATAGATGCATTCTGGATGATGGTAATTCTTTGTTTGGGTGGACCTCCGCTTGTGGGTATGACGGCAGTGCTGGTGAATGACTGGGTGTTTTCGGTGGTCGGACTGGTGATCTCTAGTGTTGCTGTGTTGTGTCCGTGGTCAGGAGTCACTTTAATATGCAGAGGCTGCCCAGGACTATGGGTCAACACGACATCTCCGGGCTGAACATGGCTGCCATTCTGCCGTGTTTGCATTTTTCCGTTGACCTGATGGGGGGTGTCTTTGTTTTTAAGGAGCGGGCCTCGTGCTCTTTTCAGGTTGTTGTTAAGATTATTTACATTATTGAGAAGTGAAGGGCTACATTTGGTGAGCTGTAGCTCGTTGCTGTAATTTGCATTTTCTTCTGGTTCGTTCTCATCATACAGCTTGCCGTTCACCACTGCACGTTCCAGTGGTGGCATAGTCTTGCAGTTGGGAGACATGAGGTCGAGTGGCTCTGTCTGAACCTCCTTAGAGGAAACATGCAGGTCCGAAAAACGCCTGCCGTTCATTCCTGGGCGAAGACTTTTGCTAAATCGTCGGTATCTTTCCAACTCTCGAGTGAGCGTCTCCATTTCTCTGGCCAGCTCTTTGTTTCTGACCTCCTGCTGGGTCAGTCTTCTCTGCAGTGTGGAGTGGTCAGTTTTCATGCGGCAAATTGACTCTTCTGTTCCCATGTATTCATGAATCTTCTCTTTCAGAGCTGCTACCTCTCTGGTCAAGTGACTAGACTTGGCCTCCTCTTCCTTAAGGCGTTTATAAAGAACATGCTCTTGGTTGCACTCTTTCTTTTCAGCCAGTTGGTACTTTGAAAGCTCTTTTCTAGATATTTCCAGCTCTTCCATCAAGGCTTTAGCTTTTTCTTGCTCATTGTTGAATCTCTTCTCCAGTGATTCAAACTCCTCTGTTTTTAATGAATCACCTTCTACCACTTTCATGTCCTTTAACTTGCGTCGGAGGCGTTCCACTTCCTGCGTCAAATCCTTTACTTTGTTGTCTTCTTGCTGGAAGCGGTTAGCAATTGGCGTCTTGATGTGCTCCTCTTTAGCTTTGTTTCTCAGGTATTCTCTCTCTATTGTCTCAAGTGATTGCAACCTTTTCTTCATCAAGTTGATTTTAGACTCCAAGTCATTACTCTTCTCCTCCTCAGCTCTTAACCTGGCCTTCAAGTCATCTCTTTCCTTTGTAACACTGCACATTTTCTCCTCCAGTTCTGCCTTTGATCTCAGTGCTTTCTTGCTTTCCTCAATAAGCTTCTCTGTAACTGACATAACTTTGTCCTGTTCAGCCTGAAGTTTGCCTGTGCTGTTCTGGACCTTGTTCTCCATTTGCTTTAGCTTATCTGCCATTGCCTTCCTCTCATCCACCAGCATCACTGTCAGAGTCTTTAACTTGGTGAGATCTTCCTTCAGAGTCAGCTCTGTCTTTCCCAGCTGGCTTTCAGCAGCCTCCAATTCTTTGACTCTGACTTTGAGGACTTCAAGCTCACTGGTCAGAACCTTTGACACTGACCTCTCCTTCTCCAAGTTATTTTTCAGTGAGCTGCATTCTTGTTTGCTCTTACTGAATGCATCCTCTAGTTTTTCCAAGTCCATGATTCTTTGATTCAGTTTATCCACTTCAGCTTTCAGGCACCGGCTTTGGCTGGCCTCTTTCTCCAGTTTTTTGTTGAGGTCCCTGCATTGGTCTTCCATTCTGATCAGTTCTTCATCCTTTCCCTCCATTTCAAGTACCCGTTTCCGTAACTCTTCAAGCTCCGACATGAGGCTAGAGTTTCCACACTCACCACGGCTAATTTTGTCTCTCAGCTCCTGCAGTTCCTCCTCAGCCCTGCGCAGGGTTTTATTGGTCTCCTCCAGCTCATCAAGCTGCCTGCTGAGAGCTGAAAGCTTCTGACGCAGCTGCCTGTTTTGGGCATCCTCGCTGGTTAATTTGGCAGTCATGGCTTCCTGTTCCTGATGGTATCTACTGGCCTGGTCACGCAGCTCAGCCTCCAAGCGACAGACCTTTTGCTCCTCTTCCTGCAGACGAGCATTAGCTGAGCTCAGCTCTTCCTGGGCTTGTGAAGAACTGGCACTCAGTTCTTGGACCTTAGCTGTTTGTTGATTCAGCTGCTCAGTTAGACGCTGCTGTTCATCCACAACCATCAACGCAAATGACTTGAGTTTTGTCAGCTCCTCCTTCAGGCGTGCGACCTTTTTGTTGTTCTCCTCGTCTTTTCGTTCTTGGTAGGCCTTTTCCTGGTCAATTAACAGCTTTAACCTATAAAGAAAAACAAGAAAAAAAAAACAAGGTGAACATGATCTTTAAGAAATTTGATTCAAAAAAAGCTAACTGCCAAAATTACTTTTTTTATTTAATTTTTTTTATTAAATACACAAAATATAGAATAAATAAAGTAAATGTAAGCATTAATTAATTTATAAAACCCTACATAAGTTGGCATTTATATTTTAATTTGCTTCTGGCTTTGTATTAATTTCTCTATTATTTATTTATTTAGGTTTTTTTTTGGTTTGTTTTTTTTTGGCTGCTTCTGTCCTCCCTAATAAAGGACAAAAATAGAACAATCTAAACCTAAAATGCCAGTCTTATTTATGTACTTATATTACATAAGAAAGGCCCCAAAGAAACTCTATACCCTCACTGTCATTATCCATAGAGTCCAATTCTCAGAGCACTGACACATCATAAACACTGTTATTTTCCCAGCATTTCTAAGGAAGACTAAAATTCTTATGTCATGGAAAATTTAACACATCATAAAAAAGCATTACTTTAGGTTCTGAAATACCTGTGGTTAATTTTTTGTTCCCTTGTTGCCAGCTAATTCTCATATGCTTTGGAAACCTAAGTTACTGCTGTAAATAGTGGGCCTTGAGTTTAACAATCAGTGAATTTCAGAAAGTTTTCATAGTGGGTGAGGGTGTAGCATAAGACCTGCTATGTCCTCTGTCAGACAAGTGACACACAGCCAGATGTTGACCTCTGGAAATGATCATCTGACCAGACAAGGTGGTGTACTGTAAGCACAATAAAACATGTCTCTGACCCACTTCTAATCACAAACTGCCGTGTGATTGTTAATTCATAGGAGGAGATACTTGCACCATTGAGATGCAAGAGCAAATCAGAATGTCAAGATTCAAGCAAAAAATTTGCTTCCAATGAGAAACATTTCAGAATATGAAAGGTTTTACAAATGTCTGTTGAAGCTGATATATACAAACTGCAAAAATCAGGAGCAGTGTGTTTAAGGAAAATAAGAACTGACAGTGTAGTATATGTAATATTTATATTTCCACAACTAATGAAATCCTATATTTCTATACTGACTGCTGAAATGATGTCAGGCATATTGCATGTGTGCCATTTGATGCAGCTGTAATCCGTACAGTGTGTAGCCTAGGTCAAGGCGTCTAGCGCATGCATGCATACATCGCCAGGCCAAAGAGACTACAGCCTCTGGGGAAGAGATGTTATGACTGCTGTGTGTGCATCTGCCAGGCATTTCCACGCAGATGGCCCGCTGGCATGGAACAATCCTTTAATTAAGGGGTTCCTCTACTACCAACCCTCCTCCCCCTTTCTAAACCCACCACCATCTACCCACCCTGTTTTTTTTTTTTTTTTCTTATTAAAGGAATTCCCCCTGCTTCCAAAGGCAATTACAGCCCCGCAGAGTTTATACAGAAGTCCCCCCACACATACAAACGCACACTCTTAGGGATCACTAATTCCACATGTACGCTTGGGTTGTGGGCCATGATGTAAGTGTGGTACAGTAGGGTGGGTCACTTCTACAGCAGTATGTCATTTCTTTCTTCAGTAGCTGCTAAAGGGTGGGTGCATGTAGGGGGACACATGTGTTGCAATTACACGTAAAAACACTCCGTAAAATATATAAGAATTTGTATGCATACTAATAAGACCTAATTATTAGTGTGGTTATAGCAGATTATGAGAGGAAATATTTTTGTGGACAAGAAAGGAAGAAAAAATGCTGAAAATGTGGGAAAATACATTTCTCATAAAGATGTAACATTCTATTTCAGGATTATAGTGCTTTGTACTTGTACTTCATTGCATTTTAGAGAGAAAAATATACTTCAGTGAACTACGTTTATTCAAAAGCTCTATTCACTTTTACTAATTTCATTCCAGATTAATAAAAAAAAAATCTATTATGGTAAAACTACATAGTAGTATAGAAAGTTGAAGTCCCATCATCAACAAGTTATAACCTTAAAAATCCAATTATAAAATCAGATTATAATCCCATAATTCATTACCCACATACTTGTATTATTCTAAAGTGTCCTAATACTACATTGGTTTTTGGTGTATTTTAATCCATATACTTATAAATGTCATTTTTTTCCCATTAATTTATGTTTTGAATAAACTACATTGATTTTTACACAGAGAGTATTTATCTGGCTACTACTCCAGGGTTTTAGGTGGCATGATGTTTGACGATATATTAAAACAAATATCTTTGTTTTAATATATCACTTTTGTGTCTGGGTTTTGCCGACATAGTTTGCCCTTGTTTTTAATCCTATCTATACAAGTGTTGATAGTAAACTAAGTCAAGGACTACAAAGCGTTTGTCACTGGTGCCATGAAAGCGCTTATCATCTTATCAGGAACCACACGTGTGTTGAAAAATTGCGTTTCCTTTGATTGGATTATGTGTGTAGAAACACTAAGCTGCAAAGCGAAACTCCTCTAAAGCAGGCAGACATGTCTCTTTCAAACCAGCCTGTAATCACTATTTATTTAATCTCTTATCTCGGTCCCCACAGTTTTTCTAGTGATGTCAATTGCGAAAATAGAAAGAGCAGTGTACTTTGCTCCCTAGTAGGAATGGAAACTCTGCCAATTGGACTTAAAAAGAAAACACTCCTGAAATCACCGTGTGCATATTGCTCCGTTGCTGTTGCCGTGGTACAGAAAGAAACTTTGATTCAGATCAGATTGTTCCTGGACTTCTTCTCATCACGGACATCCACATAGATGACTGTAATTGTCCAACAGAGACAACATCTGAGACCGTTTCTTTTGTTGTTCGATATAATTTAGAGCAGACTGCATGTTGCATAGATGGCGCAACAACAGACATGGTGACCTTTGGTGGAAAAAAATACTATAGACTTCACCCATTGGTTTTAGACTCCGCACCTAGAACCGTCAACGTTAGCCTTTTGGCTGCTGCCGTGTTGGTTTTTCGAGCCAGAAGTTAGCTTATACGGATGAAAGGGTAGAGTGCTAAGTTACCAGCTAACACTAGCAAGATTGATTAGCAAGCTGCATCCATAAACTGTATGGGTGCAACACACAGACACATATCAGCTAGTTAGTGCTTAGTAAGGATTAATAAAACACTAGAATTTCGCTCGGCAAAACTGAAGCACAAACGTCTTGGATGGTGTGTACAATAATATTATAAAAAATAGTCAGATAATCCATTAAAAATAGCACACACACACACACAGTGAAGAGGTCCAGTTTAATGACTCAAAGTAGTGCATGAAGCTTGGCAGACTCCGATCAGCTCCAACTACCTGTGTCAGGAAAGCACATCCTCGCTTCTAACTTAATTGTCCAGCTGGATGAGTTATAAAAAAAATTCATCCCACTCAGACTTGTTATGAGGGGGGAAACTATCCATGGAGGCCAAAACCTTTTTTTTTTTCTTTCTTTTTTGTACCGGGCTGTAAAATGCTTTTTCATGTGGTCTTCCATTTTAAAATGTTTGTCTATGGGGATTTGCTCCCTTTTGGAGCCAGCCTCAAGTGGCACCTATGGAAACTGCAGTTTTTGCCACTTCCACTTTGGCTTCATTTTTCAGCTCCTTGGACTGACCCCATTTAAATGAGGGGAAGTAGCTCAACTGACTCAGTTGAATTCACTATCTAATACACTATGTGTGTTGCGTGTTTAGGGATACATAACTAATAGCTGATCTTTATAGCATCTGCCACATTTCAAACCCCATCATGTTACATTTGAGCATTGCAAGCGGGCAGCTCCTTTATGCAGAGATCTGTGCATCCTGAAATGGCAAAGCTGGTCACATAAGAGTTTAATGGCTATCAATATTACAAGCTACCTTACCACCCATGCTGCAGCCTGTACGAACTTTGCAACAGGCACTGATTTCATTTAGACTGCTTTCCCCACGCAGGTGCATAGCCACCACTGTGGGTCGTTAAAGTGTCATGGAAAAATGGGTTGCACTGAGTGATTTGGTGGGTTGTCCTAATGTCATATTATATTTTCCCTTTTTCTCAAATGTATGCTAACATGAATGCACTTATAAAAGAAAAGGAAACATCCAGTAGGGAGCAGTCAGCCAAGTCCTTATGGGAGACACACTAGCACACATTACAGCTTTACCAAGGGCTTCCCTCTCTTTTTATGCTGGAAACTGTGGCTCACCCGCTGCGTAAAGCCGCGTTACACCTCCTATATGGGCTGCTGTGCCATTTCCTCACCACAAGTGATTAAGTCATGTATGTATAGACCAATATATCCTGTGCACACATGACCATCTCCCCCTTTAACAGAGGCTTGTGGATGTGGGGGGGGGGGGCCTCTTGTGTGACAGAGTTCAAAGGGAGGACGCTGATTGATGCAGTACACGGACCGTATTTAAAGTTCACACCGGCCAAGTGATATGCCCCCAGAGTGCAATCAAAATATGTGATATATGTAGCTTAGATACTTATTAACTTCCTGCTAGTGGTATTATGGTTAGTGACATGGTGTGGACCAAAAAGAGACCTGGAACTCACTCTCCTGAAATGATCCATTCAGCTTTTAAGCACCAAAACTTAAGTGTTCCCTTACTTTAAACATGGCTGCTGTTTTATACAATACAGACAATGTTGTGAGTCTTAATTTCATTTGGTATAACTGGAATTAATATAATATACTTATTACTATGACCACAGTCTAAAAAGGGAAAAAAAGAACTTAATTCATCTGGTACGGCATGGTAAGAACTAAGTGGGTGTACGTGCACTCATACAGTCATTTTGCTTCTCGTTACACATGGGACACAATCACGCATGTATAATGAATTGTATATTGTCTAAAACAAAGTTGTAATAATTTCTGTTAATATGTGACTTTGACAAACTCCTGACTGAAAACTTTACATAATCCATGATAAGGTATACTTAACAGCTCTTTCCTTACATTTTCACTCTTTTTACAGTCTAAATAGTTCATATCTTTCACCAAGTTCAACGATGTTATGTCAGCTGCTACTTTTTGATCATTTCAATTAAACTAATTTAATTTGTTTAAGAATTTTCTCCCTGATAAGGCAAATTTGATACTAAACTTCTTGGGCAGGAAAAAAAAAATCCCAGAATAGTGTATAATTAGGTAGAATCTAATTTCTTAATTATGCTATGTAGCTGTTTTAAAGAAGAAACATTTCACATGTAACTTAGAGAAACTACACAAAATATAGTTTAAAAGAACACCAGAATGAAAAGTTGCAACCCTGAACATCTGTATGCATTCAGGCTTATCAAGAGATTAGCAGCTCTTTTAAAAGTTTTGAAAGTTTTTCTCCTTGAATACAAGTTTTTTTGGGGTTTTTTTGCGCCTACCTGTGCCAACGGCTCTCCCAGCTTTTACTGCCACAAGCTCATTATCTTCCCGTACAACACCGGACCCTCAGCTCTTCCTCTCTCTCTGATTCTCACTCTCCTAGTAGCAGTAATATGGGCATTCCTGCAGTCAGACCAAACAATAAGGGATGTGCTCCCTGCCTATGGACCATTACATCATCAACATGTCCTTATATGGAGCTTTGCATTGCAGAGGCTCACAAGAAGGGGGTGTGCTTGCTCACATGTGTGACTGTGCTTGAGCAAGCCTGCTGAAGTAACTGTTTAACTAAAGGTTGTGGCACAAAAAAAGGAGGGAAAAGGTATGTCTTGACGTATGTAATGTGTGAAATATCTGCGTGGTCTGTCAGTGCTCTAGAGGCAGGGCACTAGGTGAGGAGAGATGAGGAGTTCGAGTTACAGTATGTCCTTATGGCTCTTGTCAACTTAACTCATTTTTTTCACCCAAGGGAGGAGAAAAAAATAATCAGCTTGCAAAGTTAATAAGAGATTCTTGGATGAGGATTTGTAACTGAGACCAGGGCTGAAGAACATGACAAGACTTGTAACACATACTGCATCTTTGTGAAATGTATACACAGCCCACGCCTAAGAGATCGCCTGACATTTAGACTCTGAAAAGGTTTGTTAGCTATGTTGATTAAACTCAGGGAGCGCTTCCTTCTAGCCACCTAGTAGCAGTCTGTTTAATGTCACGGAGCAATAAGCACAGTTAGTATGCTGTTTTATGGAAACTCGAGGTAAAACATATTTGGTTTCAGACATATTAGAGTGATGAAAAAAATAAAATGTAATAGCTTCTCTCTGGGGCAGTGGTTTCGTGCACACAATGGCAGATTTAGTTACCAAGTACTGACCTGTTCTTTCAACAAATACAGTCCATTATGTCAGTCAGATCCTTTTTCAGCAAAAGCATTATTATAATTTTTTTTTAAATGTCAGATGTAAAAGTAGTAGAGAGCAGGGGCAGCCATAATAAGAGGCCCCTGTTAGGAAATAGAGTGATGACACTTTCTCTGCACATGCTCAGTAGGATTCTGTCTATGACTGCTGAAAAGGAAAAAGGTCACTTTATCCAAGTTTAGGGTGTCAAAGTTATTTTTTTCTTCTGCTACCTAAAATTTAGATGACTGCAATTTAAAGTGTGTATCAATTAGGAAAGTCACGATACCAGAAATTTGGTAGTCTGTGCCAATACCAGCAGAAATACACAATTCTTGATACCCAATTCAAAACCAAAACAAAATGACTATCCCATGTTAAACTCCTTTATTAAAAAGTCATTTTAAATCACTGACATGGTCTTTGGCCATGGTCTTTTAAGCGCTTTGCAAAATTGTAAGTATTTCCTGCCATGGTCTGAAAAGCACAGTAGCATTGTTTGTATATTGCATTGTCATGTGTAGTTTTTCTTGTGCTTGTGGGCGTCCTTCTTCTTTTTCTTCTTCTTCAGCATGTAAGGATAAACTAGAACACTTGTAGATGTATGCTGCACCCATCAGGTCCTGGACAAATTGCTGCCTACGGTACATCCACTGCCTCTGGTACCTATGGTACCACAGCGTTTTCAGAAACTTGGTATTGAAAGGTATTGTGAGTATCATGTTCTGGTAACATGCCTGGCATCCATTGAATCTTCAGGTTAGTTATTTAAAATGACTGTAAACAACTTCTGCTAATATAACTGTTGCTCGCTAGCTTACCAGATTTTATCATGGTTGCGTATGGCTCAGTGTAAGTACCTTATTTGCTGGTGCAGATGTACTCTTCTGTTCTAAAGTGAACATATTTCACAACATTTCTATGTAAAAAATGACATTTCAAAAGCAGCTCATCAATGAAAATAAAGTGTATTGTGTATTCAAACCATTTAAATACTGACAGAAAGTGTGAATATTATGTCAGCAAAAGCAAAGTTCCCTTCACTGTCACTCTACCTACAGTGGATTTATAGTAGTTTGATAGTATAACACCCAGCGAAGCCAAAGAGGATGATTAGTTCACTTGTAACATGCATGCATTTTGTGAAGTTAGAACAGAGACCAAGCAGAGGTTGACTTCTTTGTGATACGAGTACATTGAGATGCAGAGAACGTTCTTGACTCATATTCAATTAATTACAATCTAATTCCCATTAGTTGCTTATTCTCCTGTAAAAATAGGGGGAAAAGACTTTTGCTTAATATTAGCATTAAGTAACATGATTAGATATGTGATTAGATATTGATTGATTGCTTTTAGGCCTGCTTTAGATGATAGAGTGGATAAATAGGACTTATTTTTTCAGTATTACAATTTGCCGCACTCACTGGACTGGTGTATTTCAAGTACTTTGTTGGGTATGAAAAGAAATGTAAAAAAAAAAAACATCTTACAATTCTCCCCGGTCTCCCATATTCATCAGAATAGCTTTCTCTAGTAAGATAACACTAACACTATGGTCATGTGTGTTTATTAAATATGAAGCTAGAGCCAAGAGGCCATAACATAGAAACTGAAACAGCCATCATGGCCCATCCAAAGGCAAAAAACATCTGCTTATCAACATTTTTAAAGCCCCATTTATCATATCTTAATTGTTGACTCTTCTCACAAACACATTGTGGCTGTATCTTTGGATAGAGCCAGGCTAGCTGTTCCCCCACCGCCTTATGAGAATATCTGAAGCAAGGGTTGGGTGGTTAAACGTCTTACCTGTTGGTTGAAAAGTGGCTTTAAGCTAATGGCTCCACAAACAAAACAATGGATTTTCATGCCATGATGTAATCATACCTTAAGTCAGCACACATCACTCTTTATCACGGGCACATTGTTCGGATCACAATGCCATAGTCTTTATCTTCATTATCAGGTTTTTCTCACCTTACTCAAACATTTCTCAGACTTTAACTGAAGACTGGATCCACAGTGTATCACCTATTATCACATGAGGGGAGCAAAATTTTATTTTTAAAGGGGAGCTGCTGCTTAGCTGTCAGTGTCCCAGTTGTTTGTGTGAATAAATGTGCCCAGTATATTAAGACAATAGGACTGGTGACACTTCAGGAACATATGAGCAAGTGACATAACCACTTCCTGACAAACACGGCGCGAGAACAGCAGCAATTCATGCTTGGTGTAAGGTGACCGTGCATGACAGACAGCATATTAGTTACGTAACAGTTTGTAAAAGCACAAAGCATATCCAGCGAGTACGTGCTCCAGGCAGTGCGTCGCAGTTATAAGTGATTCCAGCAGTGTAAGGGAATAACAAGGGCAAGAGTCTTCCTGTCTCCTGCCCACTAAATAAAATATGTCATGGCTTCACAATGGCTGAGGTCACTGTTGCTAAATGTTACAAGCTTTCCCAACTGAGCTAAAGGAAATAGACTTGCTGGATAAATTTAAAGCAACAGTAGGAAAGGATTTATATGTTAAAAAATATGACCATGTAATACCGCCTTGATGACCAGGATACAGATTAAAGTCGCATTCAATGAACACACCAACCTGACTTTATGACCCTTCGTGCCATCTGAACACTATGCAGCACAATTAGAAGTCTCTACTATCATTTATTTCTGGTTTTACAGGAGGTAATTATGCATCAACCTGACAATAATGATTGGAAACAAGGCTGGTATGTTCAAATTGAGTTAGCGTTCAGGCCGCAAGCATCTAGGAAGCCTTTTCACCAGCGTCTGGACAACTTTAAGTCCAGAAATGTAAAACCGAACGTTTTGTGCAGCGGTGTATTCCAAGCAAAATTGAATTTAGCTGATACAACAGATGCCAGCATACACAATGTGAGTCGATGTCTGTTCATTAATGGTACACGGAGCAACGTTCGTGAGTCACAGCGGGAGCCAGACACGACTCACAAATTCCTAAAAGGAAGTAAACTCAAAACATGTGGCCCAACAACTTATGTAAAAAAAAAAAAAAAAATCCAATTAATCACAGTGTTTTCAACCAATTGGAGGAGACTGTTGCTGGAGGACAATGAATGAGGCTGTGTGAAAAAGTTTGGACAGCCAGTCTGTGCACAGAGTGCTGGTAAAAGCCAAAGATAGCATTTCTTTTTGGTCAGGAAGTTCTCTGTGTTGCCTGTGCAAACACACAAAATGTGATATTTTTTTTGTTTGGTGTCTTAAACATGTTATTACCGAAAACGGAGTGATTGGGTAGACTTTTCTTTGAGCGCCATATGGGAATTGTCACGTGTTGCTTGACAGCTAAAAGCCAAGGGTTCAGAGGCTGAAGGAGTTTGGAGCATAAGCAGAATGATATGGTTGAGTACATTGCTGAGATTGAAGTCTTCACTCATTTCCAGTGTCCGCTTGAAACTTGATTGTTAGACGAGATGTCTTCCTGAAGCACTCGAAAATCTCTCAAGCACAGTCTGCATACTCAGTGTGACAAAGTCCATCATCATCATCTCTAAACTACGATGTGCTTTGGCTGTGTGTTTTTCTCCATTTCCCTGCAACAGAGTGTTTGTTCTCGGAACAAACAATTCGGTCATCCAAAATTAGACTCTGTTTCTAAATCTGGACATATTCTGAGCCCTGAGTACTGTACACTTGAAACAGATGTCGAGGATCAAACGCAAGAGCAGGCCACACAAACATGTTTGCTGTGACAAGCCTCTGCCAAATGACAAATAGTGTGGGGATGAATATGTATTATGTAACCTCAGTGGAATGACTATAGTGCTGACAATACACAGAAGAATGTAGAGGTTTGGGATTTGGTTTGGATGAGCAACGTGTGCTCTTGGAAATTATTTAGTCTTAAGGCAGGGTCTTCCGGCATTTCAACATGTTCTTTTGGAGCTGGTACTAGTGGAAATTCCAAAAGTGTACGAATGACACCTGATGAATTCATCTCGTATATGAAGCAGCAGTGGATTTGTTAGTGAGGAGACTGATGACCTGCTTTCTAAGGTTTTGTTCAGACTGACACTATTAGTGTTTTTAGAAAAAAGGAACAGCCTTCCATGTGGCTTGGTGGTTCAGATGCCTGCCATCTACAGTATAATTGCAAAAGTTTCCAGTGTGATTCTCAGTGGGGGTCATCTCTCCTAACATGATATATCATCATCCTCATCATAACAGGAACGGTGTAATTGTACCCTGCAGCTGTGGAAAAAAACAAAGCACTATTTAACAGCGTGGTCTCATGAAAAATGAATCTATTTTTTTCATGTTCACGGACACGAATCTTCCCTTTTTTTGCGTGTCAGTGAACACAAATTTGTAAGTGCTGCATTTCAATAGGAAATATATTTTGTGTCGACATGTATTTTTTTGTAGCGAAAGAGTTGACACCATGGCGACCGTTGTATTTTAACCCAAACCATGGTCGTTTTGTAACCCCGAACCAGTAGTTTTTAATGCCTAAACCTAACCAAGTGACGTATTTGTAACTAATAACATATTTAACAATCATACAAAAGATGTGTGAAAATCTGTGACCTCTACGAGGTCAAAATAGCGTGTCTTTCGTGAAAGTCAAGGGAGTTCGTTCTCTAGTTCTCAAACCTCCAAAAGTGGACTTTTTCTTTTCTTTTTATCAGAACATATGAGAGCAGACTGATGAAAAATCATTTTCAGGGACACAAACTAATGTTAGGAAATTCATGTTGAGGAACAGGAAAAAAAAAATTGAAAATTTGTGTCCAGCAACACAAATCAGTAGATTAAAGGTCATGAATGTATCACGAACTGCCATGAGACCACGGTTTATTTTGGAGTATGAAGTTGGCTGAGGTGGACAAGTATTAGTTAAGGAATGGTGGAAAGAGAATTGGCACATAAATCACATAAAATCAACTTATACTGTTATTGACATAACTATGTGTTGTACAAGCGTTTTCTTCTGTAAATTTAGTTACAATTTCAGCAACATTTGGATGGAAACTTTTATTGTTAATTTAACTAGACTTCTTGAATTGTAGTTCAGCTTTACATCAAGTTACTCTGAAGATGACATGAGTGTGATGTGGATGGATATCCCTAATTCACAGTGTTGGGGGTAACACACTACTCATTAGAGTACTCAGATTACTTTGGTGTTACAAATAATGATAAATATTAGATTAATAATTCAGCTAGACAGTTACTTTTTCAAGTGAGTAATCCTGTACTGTTAAAATTATTGCCACCAAAAAAAAAAAAGTCCCTCAGGTATTTGCAGTCTCCATTTCTCTATTCTCTCCATTGGTCAGTAGCTGCATACTACTGTCATGTTTAGCTCAGGGGTTGCAAGATGGCAGAGAGGACGGGCTTTATGTCGTGGAAATATTCCAATTATTTCAGATTTGTCATTGAAAATGACAAGAGCAACATCAGAGGGAAAGACAAATTGCGTCAGGGGGATAATAAGTGTCTGCCAGATCAGACACGTAACTAAGTCCAGCTTTATAGAATTGTGCAGGTTGAGCTACTGAACAGCTTTTAAGTAAGGTTACCCAACACTGCTAAATTGTTACATAGAAGAGCAGTCACAGGAGCACATTAAATCCACATGAAGCAGGAAAGTGCTTGTAAATGCATATTTGTGCATGTATGCGCCTGATACGAGGTATGAATCTGATAAAACCATTAATGTCCAAACCAGATGTAAAGCGATAAGACAGAGTGCAGGTTTCTTTCTTCTTTTTTTTTTTTAAAAAACACATTGCACATTTTTTTGCCCTGTAGCATTATATTTAAGGATTTGATCAACTGTCTGCATGCAGCAGAAACAGACAAAGTCAGAGACAAAGACACACAGTCACTCTCTCCACTGAGTGAGATTGCTGCTGCACATCAGACAAACTGCCTCTCTTGCAGCCATCATGGACAAGGCCCGGTCTTGCCCTGTGTGCTCGGGGCTGTCTGACACACACATGCGTGTACAATACACACAGCCCAGGGGCTGATTACCTGACATACATACATGACATCATCGCCTTTTAATCAAATCCATATGTCTACTTCCCTCCTCCTCCTCCACCCTAAGTCTATCTCCCAGTGGGTTCTCTCATTTTTGCATCCAGCCCGTTTCCACGTCCCTCTTCCTATTTGTCCCTCTTCTCTTTTACCCTTCTGCTTCACAGTTTTTCTCCATTTTTGTCCACCACCCCTGTCCGTCTCTTGTTTCTGCTCTCAGCCCGGGCATCAGCATGAGCTCCACTGTTAAAATGGAACGTGATTTTGATTGCCAGGCTAAAAAAAAATCTCATGTTGGACCTTCACTGGCCTTTTATGGCCAAAATGTGTTTTTATGGCCGCTCCCTGGCTGAAGCCCTTTTTGTTCATTGTTGTGATGACATATTGTAGAATCCAAATATCTGCAACTGCATATTAAAAGTGAGCTTGATCCTCCTGTGGTTGCGTTCCCCCTCTGTAACCTGCATACTTTCTTGTCTTGAATGTACTGTCTTCCTTCTGTTTCTGCAGTTTTTTTTTCATAACTGTGCATGTGGCTGGCATGTAGTGAAGACTTGGTGGTGCTTCGTTTATGTATAATAATATATTTTTGTGTCAGTTTCTCCAATGGAAAGTAAGGGTTGGTGATAACCTTGACCATTCACCTCCTCTTTCGCTCAGGGAGATTTTGTAGTATCAAAGGCATTTTTACTACCATTTTAAAAATGGAAAGAAAAAAAAGCCTTTGTGTTTTTTATTCTGTTCTTCTGCACCGTCCTTTAGGTACGAAACAATGTAGTTGGTTTTTTTGTTTGTCTTCTGTTAGAAAAATTTCATATAAAACATAGAAATACACTCATTTCTTCCTGTGACTGGAAATGTCAACAATTACAATTTCTATTCCAGTGAAAAAACTCCATTTAAAATCAGGAGACCATTTCAGTCTACATGAGTTCTGGAGTAATCTTTTCTCCCCCAGCTCCAGCAATAGGAACAAATAGTTCCTTCTTCACGAGCGCATAACAGGTGAAACACGTCATCCCACCATGGAGTGATATAAGATTATGGGCAACAATCAATCATGCAGCTTCAGAAGGGCTGTGCCAGACAGAGAGGCTGTAATTTACAAACTAACAACAGCTATTGCCTAAAAATAAAAAAAAGGATTGCACCTTTAGCGAGAAATTAAGTGAGGTGTGTACAATGTGTGTTTGTGAGCGCAGTCAACAGGGCAGGCGTGTGTCTGATACCCTCAATTGGTACAGCTGATAATCATTACCCCTCAAAACCTTTGGACTTTGATGTAAATCGCAAGCACTTAAGGAGGATGTTGGCGATCGTTGTTTGCTCAGACGTGGTGGATTTCAGCACCCTGGGGCCACACATCAACTTCCAGCCATTACATGTACAGAATGGCAAGAACTTCGTACCAGCTGGTTTTACATAATGGAGCACAGACTGCAAACACAGGGGCTGTTACTCAGGCTGGTGTTAGGTGTGCCAATATAAGGTAGAAGATGACTAGTTGCTATGCTTAAGATCAGCCTTGCACGAATCATCTCATTAAAAAAAAATATCGGCTGGGCTCTAATGTTTCTATGCCCCTCCCCGCTGAAGCTGCAGGGGTACCCCTTGGGGTACTTCTGGATGGGGAATCACTATTAAAAGCAATTTGAACCTCAGACTGAGAGTCCTGCTATTACACTTACACACATTTATGGTGGAGAGTCCATTAGGCTTCACACCCAACTCTAACAATGACATTAGATAAACAGTGGAACACGGATCTTGTAACTTGGCGGCCAGTTCACAGGAAGAAAGGAAGCAATACACACATGCACAATCTGTGCAGCTGTCAGGTGAGCAGGGTGGATCTGCCTCCAGACACTCTTTGATGGTTTCCTGTTGGATTAGCATTCATATCAAACAGGCCGTGGAGGCATACAAGAGCTGCTTTCTAGTCTCTCTCACTAAACCCTGAAGTGTTCCCTGCCTTTTTCCCGCCTGTAGATCTACCAGTTAATCTTCATTTGAGCTATAAAAGGTCTGTTTGCAGGTCTGTCTCATACATTTTCTAACTTGTGGGTGACTGTTTATTCAAGATAATTAATAAGTAGGAGGAAGCTGCCACTTGACTAACAGTGCAAGCACTACCTGGGTAATCTCTTAATGTTTGCCTTCCCAGGGGCAGCATCAACATCCCAGCCTTACCTCTGTGATAAGCAGCCCCCGAGCCTTCACCAAAACAAAGGTTGTATTTACGCAGTTAAAGATAGCTGCACTTGAGCCTTCAGCGCAGAGACTGTGTTTAAGAGGGGCAACATTAATAGTGTATATCTAAATGCTGGCTTAACATGAAAAAATTACAGTGTGACCACCATTGAGGGGAGCAGAGTTTTAAGAAATTGAATGCAGTATTTTATTTGAAGGTCATTCCAGCTGAATTCAGTATACTTGAAGTAAACTCTTATTTCTTATTTCTCTGAGCTAATATAAGCATAATTTTCAGTTTAACCACCTACTCGTTTCATTACAGTTTAGGAAAAGCAGATTTCTGTTGAATAGGAGACCTACAGCAGAGGACACAGAGGAAATTCTCAAGTCTGCCATCAGTGTGGTGTGGCCAAACTCCTACTCAGCTACTCATTCACTCTTTCTCTGACGTGCAAACACTGTCCGGCATTTTTAAACACAGGAAATGGGTTTCCTAATCTGGTCATCCTTTCACAACTGCATTAATGGAAAATAACCCCAAAGCCCAGTCTTCTGCGAAATACAGTCCCATGATAACGGGTGTCATCACATTGTTATTTCAACACTGTTATAAATAAAGGGACACATCCAAAGGCTGTCAGAGTGTAGATGAGCTGCAAAGTTGGACCAAAAAAAGTTTTTTACGTAACATAAATGAGAACACACTTTTGGCATTCAGGTAGTAGGACGACTTGTGGTTGAATTGATGTATAACTTTGTGCCCATGTAGGGTGTCAAGCTGGCCCAGTGCAGTCCTTTGGGTGGTCACATGACACTGATTCCTGTTACTTATTGTTTTTATCTGCAGCAGATTTAGATAGTTGTGTAGGTGCCCCCCCGAGTCTGTTGCAATAGTTGCATACGTGGCCATTACCGTTTTTTAATATAACCATTAGTAGCTGTATTTGTATGAGAAGGCAGATTGCTAAAGTTATCAACTAAGGCTAGCAAGCTTGTTTAGCATGCAATGTCCATAGTGTCTGCTAATTAGAACCCTACTGATATAGCGTTTTTAAGACCGATGCCAATATTTGTTGATTTAAAAATCCGATATATCAACCAATATTTTTTTTTCTTTTAGACACACGAAACATAAAGATTTCCCTAAAGCTGCATATACTTGGAAGCGATTCGCTCATCGCACATCGCTTTGACGCTGACAGCTGGTCCCTTGTGGACATTCCAGGTTCCAGTAGCCTAGGTAATCATCTAGTGTATTTATTACCAGGTCATGTGTCAATCAACGGTATTCTTCACTCTCACTGGAAGTCTCTTCAGTTGCTCGCCTGAAAATTTATCCTGGGTCCTGCCTACTTCGCACAACATGTTTTTTCTTCTCCAACGCTGGGAATTTTAACATGGGATACTAAGGGGAATTACTAACTTTTGAAGCCAGCCAACCATCCAGCCTCAAGTGGCCAATATAGGAAATGCAGTTTTTGGCTAAATTTTCCAGCCGCAGAGGTTGCCGCTTAGTTTCCAGTGCCTCGTTCAGATAAAAAGGGTTTGTTACCTCATTAAAAATCTCCACTTGTCTCTGGAAAACTTCCACCTTGGACACACAGGAGTTTGGTTAGATTACGTCAAAACCTAAACATTTACAAGTTTATGTAACAAATAGTGCCAGTGGCAGTTCCTCATGTTATCAAGCATTGTATTTAAGCATTTGTTATTGTAATCAGAAAGGAATGTAGTGTGCAGTTACATTTATATCTTTACCCTACTTATTATAATCTATAACCATTTATAGTGTGATGCTATGTAAAGGTAAGCTACATTAGAACTACAGATAGCTGGAAAAACCACTTGTCAGGCTCTATGTTACTGATAAAGTTATATTAGTCAAGAATATTCTCATAAGTTGTTTAGTTGATGAGTCACATGTTAAATTCTTACGTCTTTGTCATAATTCCTATTCTTACGTCCTTCTGATACCTCTATCATCCTTTCACCATCTCGGTCAGCCCATCTGTCCTGCTTTCTGTTTCTGTCTCCATAGTATCTTTGTCGATGACACACCCCTGACAAAATTCTCCAGATGTCCTCATTCGTCATTTATCTGAACCCTCTCATAAAGCCTTGGCTCTGTTCACTTCCCAAGTAGGAGCAAGACCTCAGATGACACACTTCATTTTTCAGAAATAATGGCTCACATGTGAGGGGATTAGAGTGATTAGAAATAAATGACAGATCATCTGTTAGGCCTAAGGGGAAAATGTTATCAGATTACAACAAATAAAGGCGTAGGTTCATAGGTTCACATTGTATGTAGGAAGAAGATTCAACTTGTCAAACCAAAATTAAAAAAAAAAACTTCTTGGTGTTGATTTGGCAGAACGAAATGTCCAGCAAGTATCGCACAAAAGGTTTCTAGTCAGTGCCTTCCAAAACCACTCATATGACGTTTTCACTACCCCTGTGATTAAATAATAAGTCTGGTGAATTTCCAAACCCTGTGAGAAGACCAAAACCAACTTGACTCACAAGTATTCTCTGTGTACCCAAAGCCCGATATACATTATTCCTACTCCACTGTTGGTGATCAATATCCCTCCGTCTTTGCCGTAAGGCTGTAGTTAAAATTAAATCTGTCCAACATATAGTGCAGTTTTTAATACATGCATTTAAATACATTCAAGAAAACCAGATTCAAAACTAAAAGCAGTCCCCAGCAATAGCACTAATTCACTCTTTCTACAAATTATCACCACCTATTTGTGTATTTCTTATTAATTGTTATTTTTGATAATTTAAGCGTGTTTTTAGCCCAAAAATGTGTTTGTATTTAAAAAAAGAAAGGAGAAAAAAAAAGCCAAGAACCTTGTTTGTAAGGGAGTCTTTTTTTCAGGTATTGGTTAGACCGTAGACTAAAAGATGAATGTAGCTTCTGGTTCTGAAAAGTCGATGCAGAACTGCCTTAAACCTGCATTCTTTCTAATGGCCTTTAAGGGGCACCTCCTTTGGTTCCAAAAAGAAGTCCAAGTCTATGAAAAAATGGTCCATTACCTATGACTTTAGTAAACATTTTCCTAAAGAGTAACTGTCCGATATTAAGTCTTATTTAATACAGCATGATGATCAGTTTGTAGATGCAGTCTCATTTAGAGTAAAATAAATGATTAAGCAGGGTATGTTTTGGCGTGGGGCTCCACTGGGACAAATCTCTACCACATGGACATGCAGTGTCTTAAATTTCCCAACCAGAACCACCCTTGACTGGTCATGTGTGATTTTAGAAAGCAATATGGTGGTAGCCAAAATGCCCACTAATCAGTGGGTAAGATTATGGTGGCTGCATTCCATCATTTATGTACAGTTTTCTGTATGATTCAGGCCATACAGAGGTTTCTTGTGTGACGTCATGTGCACACTACTGGAGGGTTGTCTGCCACAGTGGACGTGATACAACGACTGAAGGAAAAATGTGTATTTCCCAACTGGTTGGCAAGTGGTTCCTGGAGGTTGCTGGCTAATGCTGGGTGAAATCTGTCACTGCACCTAAAACCTCCTTATGATTGCTTTCGTTGCTAGGAGATTGCCGCGGTCACTTGTAGTTTGCATGAAAGATGCTGACTTGTCTGCAAACATTTGCTAACTTCTAACTGAGCAGTAGTAAAACTTGAAAAAGTGCAACACAAATCAGAAACAGAGAATGTTCACCTTCAAAGTAAAAGTTGTTGCAACTTTTACTTTGAAGGCAAACAGTCCCCATTTCCAGTTTTTGTGTCACTTTTTCAATACCACTTAGAGAGTAGCTGGCGAGTGTTGGTAGACCGCAACCGCAGCAATCTACTAGCAACCAAAGCAATCACAAGGAGGTTTTGCCAACCAGTCAGGGAATACACCTTTTCCCTTATTCACTTGACCCTACATTGTCACATGTCCTAAATGACAGACAAATTAACGTCACGTGGTTAGCAGTCATTTGTCTGCAAAACCTGAATATGGACCAGTAAGTTTAGGTTTAGTAATAGCCCATTAAGATTGTAGGATTTCTAGCCACTAATACATTGGACAATGCAATGTTGCCCCTCACCCCCAATCAGTTGCGGCAGATGGCTGCCCCTCCCTGAGCCTGGTTCTGCCTCAGGTTTCTTCCTGTTAAAAGGGAGTTTTCCCTTCCCACTGTTGCCAAGTGCTTGCTCATAGGGGGTAGCCTGACTGTTGGTTGGTTTTCTCTCTAATATTGTAGGGTATTTGCCCCACAACATAAAGCGCCTTGAGGCAACTGTTGTTGTGATTTGCTGTTATATAAATAAAATTGAATTGAATTGAACTGAATTGAAATGTTGAAGAAAGAAAAGTTATGACAGCTGCAATGATTTTATTCTGTCATTATTCACATTACAAGCTAGTAGAGTGATGAGGACACAATGCCCCATACCACCTGGGTCCCCTCTTCAAATCTTACTCTATCACTGCCCTGCTCTCTTTCTCACATTTATGTCTGTCTATACTCTGCTATCTGAATAAAGGCCAAAATAGCACATATGTGGTGTTTAACAAATTTATTAGACCACCACCCAATGTAAGGTTTATGCCACAGCTGCCCTAAATTAACAGTATTGGTAATTACCTAAATTATTTTTTATGTTTCTGTAATGGTTAATCCACCAGTATGTACGAGCTCTTTCACTGAAATTAAATTTCTAATGCTACAATATAATTATTATTACTCATGAATTTTTGAATTTACGGTTTTACAAAAAAGCAGATAAAAATAGTAAAGCACATTATTATTTTTTGATTAAGATGCCTAATTACAGTTATTTACTTGTATTCCTGAACAGAAAAATTAGTTTTAGTGGTTGAATATTATGCTTTGTGACTCCTCAGAGAAGTCTAGTGTGCTGGCTATAAATTTGGGTATAAAAATGTGAATTCAGTTTAAAATTCCTCACTCCTGTTCAAAATGTTAAAACTTCAAGAACTCACTGAAAAGGAAAGAGTCCACATTAAAGCACTTTGTGATGCTGGTGGTAAGAAAGAAGAAAGACAATTGGTAGCACTATTGGCAACTGATGCTGGACTCATTTTACTTACTGTACTCTTAGCACACAATGTTTTAAAATAATTAATAATGTGTGTGTGTGTGTGTGTATATATATATGTGTATATATATATATATATATATATATATATATATACACACATATACATACATATATACATATACAGTGCTGTGAAAAAGTGTTTGCCTCCTTCCTGATTTCTTAGTTTTTTGCATATTTTTCACACT
>VUQI01049623.1:0-17319 GCA_015106735.1 Paratilapia polleni | reverse complement strand
TTAGGTAGAAACAGGTGTGCTTGTGTTGGAATTCAAGAGACACTGGAATGGAATGACTGTCATATATGTAGAGATGCTGATTTCTGAAAAATTTGCAGTGGTCTCTTAATTTTTCCCAGAGCTGTATATATATATATATATATATATATATATATATGAATAAATAAAAAGAAATACTACCACTACTACTACTACTGCTAATAATAATAATAATAGTATATGGGTTCTATACCTATAAGTGATTGTTGTATTTGATGCTTCAAGGGTTTGATGATTTTGCAAAATAAATTGTAATTTGATATATTTGTATATATAAATTTATATATATATATGTATATATATATATATATATATATATATATATATATATATATATATATATATATATATATATATATATATACATATATACACACACACACACACACACACACTATTCCCCACTCATCCTTTCAATCTCGAGTCCTCTCACCAGAGGCCTAGGAGCTTGAGGGTCCTGCACAGTATCTGTTCCTAGGACTGCGCTCTTCTGGACAGAGATCTCAGATGTCGTTCCTGGAATCTGCTGGAGCCACTCTTCCAGTTTGGGGGTCACTGGCCTGAGTGTTCTGATTACCACAGGGACCACTGTTGCCTTCACCTTCCACATCTTCTTAAAATAAAATAAAAAGCTTAAAATAAAAAGAAATACTACCACCACCACCACTACTACTAGTACTACTGCTACTACTAATATTATATGGGTTCTATACCCAAATTGTCTTGTCACATGTCCGTAATTGTTATCTCTCTCCTACATTCTGTTTGCTGTTTTGCCATATGGTGTTGCTAAAAAAAACGTCATTCTAAAATAATTGGAAAATATTACTATGTGAAATGTGAAAAAATGTGTGGTCATCGTTCCTATCTTTCATTTGAAGCAAGGCAGTTTTACTTGTTAAGCATGTTTTATACAAAGAGATTAAAGGTGATCTACAAAGAAATTAAAACAACACAGTTAAAAGTCAAAACACGGCAGGATGTATTCGTCTCTTACACTGACCCATCTTCAGATTCATTTTAAGATGTTTCACTGAGGTTTTTGTGTCTCACATTAACTTATCAAACTTTAATTTTTAGCTTAAGTGACATTGCATGCCTGGCTTTGTAAGTTTTTTTTGCACATCACACATTTTTGGTTTGACCATACTGCAATTACAACAGCGAGACACTGACACATCAGCCGCACGCCCAGGTACTCTGAGTAACAGGAAAGCCACAAGGCCTCAGATCTTATGCATTTGTTTATTCATTTCAAGAGACATTACAGCATCATAATTGAAGGAGAACATGCAGTTTAGAGTACTTAGTAGATTTTCTTTGGTTTCCACCTCCCTGCTTCATTCAGCAGATGATTAGGTTGAATTTGTCTGTTTCACTCTGCCATGTGATTGGTTGTTCCAGTCTGTGAGCAATGCATAAGTCGAAGCTCCCCTCTGTGCAGTTTCCTTGAAAGCGTTCATTGAGCCTGTGGGAACCAGTTCAAAACGATTGTGATTTTGTTTTCTTTTTCAAAATGATTATCATAATCCTACTGTCATGTTTCACCATAATGGCCTCTGCAGTACCAGTAAGTAAACTCATATCAATTATGTTTTAAAATACAATATTTTATATAATTATATTGTTTTATATGATTAGTAGTTTAATATTTAGTTATCTGTTTGAGTTAACATTTGACATTCTGTGAAATCTTCTGTGACTCTTTTAATTTACCATCTTTCTTTTTTTTCAGGTCCGTTCAAATGTCCGTGCTCCCTTGGTGTCACTAGGAGGAAACACTGCAACTCAAAGTGCTCAGCCTGTTGAAGCCACAAACCAGAAACCCGAAGCTCCTACGCCAGCCCCTCTTTCACCCAGTGTTCAACCACAGGCTGGAGTTCTGCAGAAGCCTGATCACCCGCTCATTCCTTCACTGCAACAGTACACTTGGTATCCACAAGGGGGCAGTCCACTAATCATGCCCATGCAGCCCAGCTTCTATGGATCTCTGCCGCAGCAGCCTCTGGTAGGAAGAGAGGGGAAGAAAACAGAGAAAACAGAATTTTTCTTCTTTTAAACATTTTCCCCTTTTTAATTTTACAGCATTTTTAACATAAATCCAAGAAGAAGCTAATAAATGTGTATTGTTGCTTTTCTCAGATTTTTCCACCTTATGGATACTTCCCTTTGTTCTCCTCACCCTATAGGAATCAGCCGGTAAGCTAAGAGACACACTGTCTGTGTGCCTGGAGACAGATCACATACACAAAGCATGCATGTTTATACTGAACCATGTATATAATATTTTCCAGCCACAAGCCAAATCAGCTTGGAGGCCTCTTCCTTCTGGGTATTTTTCCCCACAGTAAAGAGAAAGATTTTTTCTATCATGTGCTGTCAACATGTACTGCATAGGAAAAATGAAACAGCCTAAAACTCTTTCATAAGAGACAGTGTTATGGAAATAAGGACATTAGTATTTTGGCTTTTGGAGTAGGGAGTTGCTGTTATAGTTTTAACTTGTGTTAAAATTGGTGATGTATTTTTTTTTTTATTTTCTCTCCCCCAGTTCACCTCATATGGTTACCCAATGATTCCTGAGTCAAGCCTCCCACAAATTCCAGTAAATCAGCTTCCCAACAGTCCAGTGTTACCTGCAGAAAATGCTGCAGGAGCAGCTGCTCCTTCAGTAGATGCAACTCAAGCATTACAGCAGCAACAGCAGCAGCAGCAGCAGGTGTCTCTGCATTTGTTGCTATATATATATATATATATATATATATATTCTAATGCAGAATATAGCAAAACGCAAAAAGTTACAATTATCTAAACTAATTCTCATCCACAGAATCCCCGGATTGTATACATGCTACAGCAACCCATGGTGAATACACAATAGTCTTTGCAAACTTAGATGATTAATGTCATTTGCTATTTCATAATTTTCTTTCTGAGAATATTTAACTTGACATATGCTGTCATTCCTTACCAGAGCTCTCCTCTTGGCAGTCTTAGCTCTGAGGAACTTCAGGTAACATAGCCAAGATTTTTATCTTCTCCCAGCTTGTTGAAACAGTTTGTTTAGTGAACTCAGTGATCCCACTGACATTGCTATACCTCCCCCCCCTCCCTTGCCTCTTTACAGTATCTTTTCTCTTTACTGTTTCAGATGGCTGCTACAATGGGGCAGTTGGGAGTGTACATGCCTACTGTGCTCACAAACCAGCCTGCAGGAGCTGTTCAGCCCGAGAGCCAGCCACTCACAAACCGAGAACAGCAAGGCGTTCAGCCAGCTGTGGGGACCTCAGCTGCTGGAGCCCAACCGATACAGGGGCTGCCTTGCTCTGGATCACAGACGAATGCTAACAGTGTCCCCGCAGGTTTGGCGGGAGCAGCGCCAGACGTTGCCACTGTCCAAACACCTGCTCAACCCAAACTCCAGCCCACACAGGGAACCCTTGTCTGAGACTGCAGCCACCAGTAGAGATAACCCATCTGATACTAAGAAAAAATTAAATGCATTATTGATGGGTACCTTAGACTAACAATTTTTCAGTGGAGCTTCTCAAGGATATTACTAACCATGGATATTTAATTTCATTTATTACCATTATAATTTTTTTTTTTTAATAAATAATATCAAATAAAAAGGAAACCAAGAAAGATCAAAACCCTAACTGCCTCATCTTTTCTAATCATGTCTTTTATAACCTTTAATTAAATACATTTTCAACATAAACCTGAATCATAATATTTTTGTCACTTGAGAGAACTGAAAATAAGCTGTCAACAAATCCCTGATATATTCATAGCTTTTACTTTGAAATGAGCAAATTACTGCACACAGCAGGCATGGAGTAACAGTAGTTTTCACTTAAACACGGATGTCCAGTATTCACTCATTTATCTCTGGTTTTTAGTCTCCATTGACTTCAGAGGAAAGTATGTGTCTCTTTAGCTGCTATGTGCTCTGCTACATTCAATAGCTAGCTGCTAATGTGATCTGTGCACCATCTGGTGCTTGGCTGGTAGTGCGCAGCAGGTTTTCAGATCTTTAGTTGCTGAAAACTGCTGTGTGATGCTGATGAAAATGACACCATGAGAGCAGAGAGAGTTTGACTGTTAACAGTGAACCAAAAACACCAAAAGAGCTCAAAGAAATTAAAAAGGCAGGTGATATTTGTGCATCTGTCACATTATTCATAGCTATCTGTTCCATTGTTCTCATAAAAGTATAGTGCTTTAAAATGCTTAAAAGGTCTTTGACTTTCTCTGAAGTGCATGATTTTCTCAGGAGTGCCATGTTCATGTTATTTCCATTCAGTCCTTGCTACACACATATGGCTTATGAATAAAACACATTGTATGCACATTGTCCACTGCCGTTTAAGTATTCATTGTGTTTCACATGATTTAGATACTTCTCAGTGTGAACCTGAAGTAACTCTACCTGCATGAGAATTACAATTTAAGCCGTGAATGGTACTTACTACGTGTATTTTCTTCCCAGTAAAACCATAATAATAAGAAGAGTGTGCACAGTGGTTGTCTAATCATCAGTCTGAGGGACACTTTTACCAGGTAAGAGATTTTGGATCCAGTGCACTTCTGAAGTATACCCACAGGCTCAGGTACAATGTACAGTGAGTGTTTGTACCCTAAAGCTGTCATAAATTTAAAGTTCCACCCAAAACAAAACAGTATACATGACCATATAAACTAGATGGTATTAACAGCCCTCAACATGCTGCTGTACAGGTACAACTGTAAATGAATCATTATAATATTTATCTTCCAGTCATCATCAGTTATATTATATATATTCTATTAGAATAGACATACAGGAGTTAAGTTTAAAAAAAAAAGTACTCTGCTTAAATTCAACTCCTACTCCTGTATAACCCTGTTGCCCTTTTTGAGTTTAAGATGTTGCAAGGGGGCACCTAACAAAACACATCACTGGGGAATGTGATTGATGTGCATTTCAAGCCAAAGAGAGATTTCTCAGAGAGATAGCTGCCAATTTTGTAATCGTAAAATGAAAAGCTTTTGGCTTACCACCAGTGCCTGTCAAAAGTTTGCTCATCCTTTGTTTATGTCAGCAAATAAATAGGAGTAGATGTCTCTCTCTCTCTCCACTAATCACATCCCTCTTCAGCAATTCTTTAGTGCTCACGTGCTGCCAGAGAAGAAAGGTAATGTAGATCCTGCTAATATCATATGAAACAGTGAAGGACATTATATATTTAAATGCTTTTTAAAGTGGTGCACTGAATGCTAGCAAATGTAATAACTCAAAATATTCTCTTTCACAGCTGAGCTCAAAATGAAATTCATCGTGCTTGCTGCCTGCATCCTTGGGATGGCCATCTCTGCTCCTGTAAGAAAAAAATGACTCAATTTCCTCCGTTTTTCTGGCACATATAACATTTTGCAGTAATTCCACTGAATTACTTTTTTCTTTTTTACAGCAGCAGATATTCGAGGAGTTTGACATCTATTACGCTCCACCTCAGGTACGATAAGAAGCAGCTCAGATCAGATGGTGTATACCATGACATTCACACACATAAACCAAATTAAAAGACAGATTTTCAAACATTACCTAATAAGCTCTGCACAATGTCATGCTATTATCTGTTCACCACTGATGTCTTCATAGCTGAACTGCTTGAAGGTTATTTTCCTTTGAGCCTGTTGACTTTTCTCATTATCATTACTCTCCGTTAAGTGTATAAGATTAATATTGCCTTTCAGGCAGCCCAGGCTATCCCTGCTGGAGTCCCACTTGACACTTTGGAAGTTGTAAGAGTTCAATTCTTCATTGTTTAATTGTTTGTTTTTTTTCAAAACCTATTTACTGTATATCTGGTAATTATTCCTTTATATGATAGTCTTTGTTGTTGTAATGGTTCCAGTTGCTCCCAGTTGATGCCCAGAGACAACCTCTTGGAGGACCTGTGAGTAACACAGTCAAACTTGATATTAACCTATTGAGGATATAGTTTGCAGACTTTAATCCAAAGAACTTAGAATGGAATAGAAACCAAAATACAATCTGAATATAAAAGATTGTTCATTCTATATGCCCTGCTGTTGCACGTAAAGAAAGAAGAGCAACATTAAGCCAAAGGTACTATAGTTTTCAGTGCATGTATGAGTTCCTAAGTCTATTTTCACTGAAAGGTCCACGGCTTCATCAAGCAGGAGATCCCAAACCCAAACGGCAGAGGTACCAAGGAGGTGGTAGGTGTCTGCAGATTTCACTTTCTCTGACAGAAGTTTTTGTTAGATTTTACTGAACTAACATTTGCTCTCTTTTTCTCTAGTTATACCCCTTCGGTTTCAACCTGCCTGATCTTGCTGCAGCTGCTCCAGCTGCTCCAGCTGCTCCTGCTGCTCCAGCTGCTGCTGCTCCAGCTGCTCCTGCTGCTCCTGCTGCACCTATGAAACCTGTTGTTGTTGCACCTGCCCAAGTAAGAATGACTATTGCATTTAAATGTATTAAACAAACAGCAGGCCTTGGTCACAATTAGATGCTGACTATATGTGCGGTTTGGTGCAATAATAGCTTTAAAGGAAGTAAACTGAAGTTGGATTTAATTTAAATTAGTGATGAGGGCAGCAGGTTCATTCCAATAAAAAAAATATCACGTCAGACAAACAGTCTTCCAACTATTTCTGCTGAGGTGTGCAAAAAACACTGACTCATAAACACACATGTGGGAGGCTGTCTTCACTGCTGACTGGCTCACCCAAGGCCCCTGTCATTTCAGCCTGTCAATGATGATGATGATGAAGATGACTAAAAAGAGTCACCAGGAATTACGCACACTTGGGCACACACAGGTACCAATTCACATATTCCCATATTACGGTTTTGACTAAATAATTCATATAAATAAATATGCGACGATCACATATTATTTTTCTAGGTGACTGAGTCTCTTTGTTTTTTCTCTAAGTTTTTATTTATTTTTGTTCCCACTTTAGGTGACCAGAGGTGTAAGACTATCTGCCTACTAGGGTGAAAAATGACCAGCCAGCAATGCTACTTTCTGTGGTGCTACGCATTTAAGATAAAAATGGTGCTTTATTTGAAAAAATAAAGACAAAAAGTATTATATGCCTCACAACAAGAAACGGTGCTGTGCAGTGAAATATGACCAAACGTAACTGTCTAAATATGAGTAACTGCATGTTGCTTCCTAATTAGCAATACAATATCTCCTCAATCAAATTTGTTATTTCTGTGCTTCATAATAAATGGAAAAGCTCATTCATCCATTTTCGTCTGGTTCTTTGCTTCAGGTAAATAATATATAATGAATATTAGATGCTCAGTCCATGAATTGCATGCAGTATTTTGCAGATTATTATGAATTTCTATGATATATTTCTTTTTGACTCAGATTTTTGACTAATTGTCCACAAGTAGTTACAATAGACAATAATATTTAATATTATAAATAATACAACATTTTCAAAAATTTGGGTTTTCTGATCCAACTAGTATTTGCATTTTCAGTTCAATTTTATTTTCCATTAGAATAAAACTGGGTTCTTCTTTGTTGTTTTCATGACTTGGAAACAAATGTGATTGGAGAAACTGCAAAACACAAAGCAACATATACAACATTACATTTACAAAAGCTATATTAACATTAAGATTTAGTTTCAGATATTTATGCCTAACCCTTGTGCAGACGTAGTGAGACAAATGGTGGAATGAGGAGTAAGCAAAGTGAAGGTGTGCTCTGCTCTAGACGATGTAATCAAACAGACAACTCTGCTATTACACAGAAAGTGGATTTGACCACTGGTCATTTAGTAAAGCTGAAGACTAGACACCTAAACTGTACCTAGTCATTGGGTAACACCACTCCTGTCGACTGTGATTGGCTCTTAGGTGAGCAAGCAGCATATAAAAATCAAAGTAACACTGTGGAAGTCACAATACAACCTGCTGGCATCATCTGCATTGATCATTTTCTTCTTTCTCTGTGGTGATTTTTTTTTTTATTGAAGAGGGTGAGTTATGAAAAACTTTAACATTAGCTCATGTATGCTGTTCTAGTAGGAAACAACCAGTTCCAGTGTGACTGATGGGATTTTTACCACTTGTAATGATGTATTTTATGTCTGTAGGACAAACATGAAGCTGGCCATCTTGTGCTTCTGTTTGGCTAGCACAGCTTGTGCTGTACCAGTAAGTGTTAAATAACAGAGCAATGTTAATTTCATGATGCTGAAACCTTTATGTCGCTGAAAAAGTTTAACTTCTGCTTATGCCTTTAGTTTCAGTACTTGCCTCATTACACTGGTTCCAGACAACAGGTGCCACCTTCACAGGTAATAATGCAAACAGTGTCCCCTTTAGCTTCTGCTATTCTTCTGTGCAAATGTAACAACACATGATACAGGTATAAAACATTGCAAACATGTATGCAAAATATTGCTGTGCACAGATGTTTTGAAAATTGACATTCATTCAGGTGAACAGTCGCTTCGCAGCTGGTTTTCCACAAACTGGAATTCCTGGTGGCTACAGTGTGGAACTGGTATGTCAAATTCTTTCTTCTTTTTTTAATTACATACGTTTATACAGGTTTTCATATCCGTGCCAGTATTTATGAAATTTGGCTCCAAAACAGAATCATGCAGTACAACATTTGTGTTTTTTTCTAAGATTTATCCCCACAGATTTCTAGGTGGTACAGGTGGATCAAACCCAGCACAGGTATGCATACACCCATTTTAGAGAAATTTCTCCACTTACAAAAACATCACCTAAGTGCTTTTATTTTTTCCTCCCTTCTCTCCACAGCCCTTTTCCTCTTTTGGCCTCATCAAGTACTCTATTCCTCAGCCACCAGGCAGACAGAGTGTTGAAGTAGTAAGTGATTTATTGTTTCCTTTTACAGATTACAGGCACTTTAGGGACAGGAAACCTTCTTCTTCTCTGTTTTGGTACAATAAATAACTTCTTGAAACAAGATTTATTGACATTTTTGTGCCTTGTGCTTTTACATTTGCAGTTCTACGCATATGACTTTGCTCAGCAAAGGGTAAAAATTGAGAACTTTCAGATGTTTATTTTAAATTTGCAAATATGAACATATCCATTGCATATTTATATACATTATGGGACTAAATAAGGATATATACTTTTGTTACAGATAATTCCAAACATCCCTCCCATGACAAATGGCCCCCTAGTGCCAGACGTGAGTCATTACTTATTCTAAATCTCCGTCCTGCTGTTTTGTTTCTTTTTATAGAAACATATAATTCTTAATTTACCTCTTTTATTTGTGTTTCGCAGGTTCTCCCATTTGAATATCCACCTCAAAATATTCCCCAGCAAAACATGAATGTGAGGAAAAAAAGCAAAAAATATAATCTCATTGCGGCTTGAAGAAGTTTATTTTATTAACTCAGTTTCTCCATTTTTGTCTTGTAAAGTTGGTGTATTTATTTTCTTTTTCCCAGATTCCACACTTTGATGCTAATGCTCTTCCATCCCAGGATCCCCCAAAACTGCTCCCGCAGAATCAGCCCATACAGACAAGCCAGGTAACCAATGAATAAATCAGTCTTTATAGTATGACTTTAAAAACAAGGGCGCGCTGTTTGAAATATGTGTTATTTTAACAATACTCATTTGAAATTGCTTATTTGTCTTTGTAGATGCCAGCAAAGGTGTAAACGTACGAAAATTCATACGTCGGCAGTGGAAGAAATTATGATGAATGATCAGTGATGCTGTTTCTTAAAATGCTAACATAAGTTAAAATAAAATGCAGAGACTATCATAAAATAACACTTTTTCTAATTAAGAAATCATGAGATTAGTTAAAGAATAACAGGGTAATCTGCATGAAATGAAACTTATACTGTTTTCTTCCCCTTATCATCTTCACACATTAACAATAACCTGTTGTAGAACTGCAGACTCAATATGATGTGATGCCACACTTCATGATGATGCATTTTCACCATTACTTAATTACTTAATTCTAACTTTTCCTTAAATGTCATTTTCTTTTAATAAATAAAGTCTACTTTTTGAAGCAAATTTTTGTTGCTTTTACTGCTCATTTCAAGTGATGTACAACTTTTATTTATTCATGGTGGCCTGTGATTAAAACATAGTAACATAGTAAAAATAGTTACATTTTTTCTTTAGGGGTATCTGGTGATTTAGCATTGCAAATATTATAAAGCTATGTGGTTTATCAATTATCAACTTGAGTTAAGCTGTGGTGCTATTTAAAAGCATCTTTCACTAGACATTCTTTTTAAAAGCCCTTGTCCTTGTAACTTGAGTTATTGACTCGAGTTTTTCCTGTCAGATATTTAAAATTTCACCTTAGCCTCAGCTTGGTAAGACTTACAATCAATATGTCTTTTTTTTTTTTACAGTCATATCTTGTCAGTATGCTTAAATAAAGTACTAAAGGCGTGGTTTGGGTGTCAGCAGAGACTTTATATTTCCATATCTGTGTTGTCAAAAACTCCAAACCAATAAAATAAACAATAAACATCGAAATTATTATTTTTTATCTACATTAAAATTGGCACTATTATAAAAACTAATCTATGAATGTATAAGGAATGGAGAAAAATATCATGTTATGATTATTAATTTTATTAATGATTAACAAATTTAAAAAAGGGTTAATTTTAAACATATTCCTGAATAGAGCAAAGCAAATTCCCCCTTAAATCTAAATGCTTGATTTCAGTTAGTATTACTCAATATCACATAAACAGACAAAAGGCAAGCCTGTTAATCACTGAGGTATTTTAGCAGATAATAATCTAGCCTCATCAGCATAATAATAAGAAACAATTACTGGTTAATTAAATTCTGTTTAGAAATAATTATCAAATCTGGTATATGAGGTGTATCAAAAATTAACCAACAAAAATCAAAAACCTTACCTGATTTGGACTGCTTTCAGCACAGGTGGTATTATTAGCCAGAGACCCAGCTCTGGTCCATAATCAAACCGCAGAGCACACAGTGCAAGTGGTCAGGACAGGACTTCCATGGAGCAATTTTAAAATGGCAACCGCACTGGAATTCTTCTGGACATGCCTGACAAGATGAACAGGAGATTGACCACGTTTAAATTTAGTCAGGTTTTTGAAGTTTTTGATCACCCCTTGTATAAACCTAACAGTCTTGAGTCCTGAAACACAGCATATACATTATAAGAAACACATATGCACATTATATAGGGCACATACTGTAATACATCACACAGGAGACATGTATTCTCACAGTGGGTGGGGAAATTTCCCCACTGTGAAATGTAATTGTCTTAAAGAAATTAAAAAAAAAAAAAAAACATCACAGGAAAAAGAAAGATCTTCCTGATCCTTACTCACCTGGAGACAAGAGCCTGTCCCAACATGACTGAACACTTACCTCTTCAAAAGCACATCAAATACACAGAAATTGGCCTCTCACACTATTACTGCCTCTTCTTCAAAAGATTCTTTCCTGGAACTGAAATTCAAGCAAAGAAAAAAAAAAGTCCCTTTTTAGTGTTTTACAGTTATATATTATGTTTATGGATTCATGTTGCATTTTATTGCTGCAGATGTTTAAGGTTCAGCTCATTTTAAATTCTTTATATCCTGGTCCAGATCATCATGTTTGTAGCATTGCTGAAACTGAATGAAAATATGAATGCTGAGCAGAAACACAATGCTTCTTGAGAGGTGCTCATGATTTTAGACTAAAAGATGGCCTGACTCACTGATTAGTGAAGTCCCCTTGTAAAGCCTAAAGCTGAGTGTTTTCCATGTTTTGCCATGTTGATGTTTTGAAACCATGTGACTCCTTATACTTATTTTACAAATGTTTGTCGTCAAAGTAAAATTTGGACAGTATCTGTTTCCAGTTTGTCACACTTTTCACAATTTAACTACCATTCAGGGAGCAGTTTACAAGTGTTTGCAGACAAGTCAGCAACTACCAAAGCAATCGCAAGGAGACTTTTGGTAAAACACCGTATACCTCTTTGCAACCAGTTTCACCTAGCCAGCAACCTCCAGCAACCACTCACCAGCTCTTTGCCTATTGGTCCCTAGGCCTATGTGACTCGGGCCTAAGACTTGAAACTAGGGACTGAGTCACTCATCAGCAAAATGTTTACTGAGGTGATGGACAAGGTAGCTGAAGGGCTGCTTTCCACCGACTTCTATAAAAACTAGAAGAAGAGCTCCTTCCTGCTGGCCATTAGAAAGAATGCAGGTTTAAGGAATTCTGCACTGGTTTCACTTTTCAGTCACTGAAGTTTTGTCCATCTTTTGTATATCTATGCTCACAGCAGAAAAGTCAAAAATTGGAAAGTGAACTCACATATTTTTGACCTCAAGAGCCACGTCTGCTCTTGAGGTCGTTGCGCAGGCCTCTTCTCACCAGCTCGTACGCCTCCTCCTTCTTCCCTAAACAGTTCAGGGTCAAGCCCTTCATTGCCAGGGTCTCTCCATCCTCAGCAAACGTGGGGTTGGACAGGATCTGTTTCTTCATTCTTTCGTAACGTTTTCACAGGTAAAATACTCCAAGTACTTCATCAGTGAACGGCTGGCTTTCCGAAGTCCTTTGATGCAAGTCAGCCTTCACATTATTATACCCTTTAATTATGATATTTTCACTTTGAGATTCATTCTGTGACATTTATTAAACCAACGCAACCCCAAAATTTACACTGCTTTAGAATTACTGATTCCTGAGTTGTTACTTTTATTCTTGTTCTGTAAAAAAAAAAACAGCCTGTTGTCAAACTTATTCTCATTACACAATTATAAATAACATGAAAATTATAATTCTGAAAGCATGAATTTATTTTTTTAAAAAAACACCCCAAAACAAAACAAATTTATTTGTTAAATAAATGTTTACTCTCCAGTTTGAGTGGCAAAAGTTCAGTATTCCTGTCGGAACAGATAATGACTTTAATTTCACATTTTTATAACCACTTTTTTTTCAAAGCAGCAAACAGAAATAATCACAGCACATAGCATGATATCAAAAGTACAGTTTTGAACAACTAATGAAGAGATTGTTATCTTTTTGCAAAACTGATTAGCTCGGCAGATTTTTGGCAAGAATAGTATAGAGTTCTGCAAATTGCAGAGCAGCTCCTTCATTTTCTGATCTGGGACCCAAAAAAACATAAGTAACCTACAATGTTCAAAATGACTGTGATGTACAACCACACCAACTAAAGCAAACACATTAGTTAAAACTCAGACACCACAAAAGAGGTGCTTGCCACTGGCACTTACTCTACACCCACAGTAAGTTTTAGTATTCATGTAGATGCAAATATTCTTTGGAAAACTTGTGCGAAATGTGCTGTTCAATTGTGAAAAAAGGTTTAGTTGTTTAACTAAATCCACCAGTACAGCATTGCAAGATACATACAGTGTAAAATACCCCATTGCAAGCATTACATTCAGAATTCTTACTTAGAAACAAATATGTTATGCAAAATGCATTTAAAGTAACACCAGTAAACATACCTTTTCTACATATTATCTCCCCTATGGATAATTAAATATAGTTGGTTATGGTGAAATAGTCTTCAAGATCATAAAAAGTGCAATACATGAGTAGTCCTTTCAACCTGTGTTCAAGTGAGACTCATTGTAGTATTTGACATTTCTGTGGTTATCATCAGTACATACAGTATTTGTATTAGTAAGCTATTGCAGAAACTTTTTTCATTCATTCATTTTCCTTTTCACAGTTTTTAAATCAGACTAAGAAGGGGGTTCTCTGTCATATAATTACATGCTTATGTCTGCTTCATGGTGGCTCGTTTTCTTTCTTTTTTTTTCTCCTTTTTTCTTTTTCAAAGTTTGGTTTTGGGGCAATGAAAGTGGGCATGTGTGCTGAGCATGCTTGCGTAGCATGTAATTAACAGCAACAGGGGCCCCAACCCTAGATAACTCTTTTCAGTTTTGACATGTAAGGAGAATTCTTCAAACACATAGTTGTACATGTTTTACTGGATATGATTGGCTGTTACAGGATATTACAGTATATAAATGGCATCCATATGAGACATGAAGTAGATTGCTTTCCATTACTGAGGAGGTACTTCTTCACTGTTTCTCTGCACCAGGACAGTAAGGTAAGATAAATTTTCATATGAAAACAATTTTCTTTTTTTAATGGACATTATTTTCTTCACAAATAATTTTACATTTTTAAAATAATTTCTGTCTTGATTTTTAAAAATATTTCCCCTTAATCAGCAAGAAAATGAAGATAGAAATATGTGTTGTATGTCATACTATACATGTTTTTTTCTTTTGAAACAGTCACAATGAAGCAGCTTGTGTTCTTCATGTGCCTCTTGGTCTCTACCTTGGCTGCCCCTGTAAGTCTAATTAATTGTGCATTTTTCAATCTGCCCTCTGATCCCTTTTTAAAACACTGTTGTTCTGTAGGTCAGATCACATCTAACTGTTGTTTGCTCGCTTCTCTTCCTTAAATTGTAGGCTCCAGCTAGTGAAAGCAGTGAGGTAAGAGGGCCTTTTTTACTTTTAAGTTTTGGATCCGTCTGCCATGGCATGTAATGCCATGTTTTTGTTGTGTCATTAACTGTACAGTATGATAGGTGTCTGACAGACAGGGCATAATTGGCTTAATTGCAGCACACGTCTGAAGACGTCTGGTATTTATTTGCAGATTGCAGCACATGCTAATCAGGCCCTGAGGTGGATGGAGATGTACAGGCTCTACCAGCAGCAGGTAGTGGGGGTTCACTGATGTTTAAACTAAATAAAAACTTAAGATAGTCCTTGCAGGAATTCTCATTTCTAATTATAAATGTTTTTTTGTTGTTGTTGTTTTTCTTTTCAGGGAGTAGTCCGAAATCCCTTCCTTCCTTCTGCTGATGGTTCTGTACGTTTATTCTTGTTAAATTTTTAACAGGACTTAAATAATGGATTTCCTTGAAAAATAAAACAAACAAACTTTTGCGTGGTTACTGAAGTTTGTGTGCTACTTATTTGTGAACTTACATGAAATTATGTTTTTTTAGGCTGTCCCAGCTGGGGCTTGAGTTATTATTATTATTATTATTATTAAAAGTACTTTTTTTTTAAATGCAGGTAGCTGCTGCACCAGCCCAGCCAGCTGATGTCCCCCCTCCAGCTCCCATCCCTGTCGGAGATGCTTCAGAGGAGGAGACAGAGGTGCTCAGGCATCTTCATTTCATATGAACACATTTTTCTCAATTTTTTAGAGAAATATTTGCTAAAATCCTATCTTGCTTAATCACAACAACTACTTCTTTGTTCAGAAAAATGGTTTTAGAGTAGTAAGTGTAGAACTAAAAAGAAACATAGGGTGAGTTAAGATTTGTACCGCATGGACAGCAAACACACTCCCCTTATAGGCTAAATTGAGGCTTTTCCTCAGTTTTCCTCATATAGCTCAATTTATCCTCAACAAAATTAATTTAGCCTAATTGAAAACACTGAGGGACGGTACGTGTAAACACTGTCAAAACAGACAAGCACTTCAAAAAAGTAGCAGGACACATTCAAGATATGCACAGCACTACAGTGGGGAAAAAAGCCAAAGAATCACACAGTGTTCTGCATTTTGCTGAATTTTATTTTCAACCAACACTGCAGACATTTTGCCTTTTATGAAAAGCATTGGTATTAGTGTAAATAATGGCTTTGTTAGACATGACAGTGTCACGTGGAGCTAACCTGCACAGTATCAGAACCCTGAAACTAAAGCAGCTAAGCTGAAATAAGCTATACCTCATAATTTGTTTTTTACATATAGATTATATAGTATCTTTCCTTGGGACAGGGACCCTGCAACTGATGCAGCCAAGTGTAATTCAGCCATAATTCATAAATAGCTATTTACATATATGTGATATAGTATCTTTTCCATTTCCTTGTCACAGGATGGAAACCCTGCTGCTGCCAAAGCTGCAGCACCGGCCCAGCTAAACTCTGATGAGGCAGAGGAGGCCGAGGAGGTGGAGGCAGCTGAGGCCGACCCAGCCGTGGTTGAAGCAGCACTGGCAGAGCCCTCAGCAAACCCTGCAGCAGCTGTTGAACCAGCTGTAGCTGACGTCCCCATAGATGCTGCTCTGGTTGAAGCTGCTGCTGTGGATGTGCCTCTAGTTGATGTAGTTCCTGTTGACACGGCCCCAGCAGCCCCTGAGGTGGCTGTTGATCCAGCTGCCCCTGCCACCGCAGATATACTTGCTGCTGCTGATGTCCCAGCTGAGGTTGACGCCGGTGCCACTGATGTCGGTGTAGCCCCACTGGCTGCTGAGACTAACATGACAGGAGGGGCAGCAGATCCCACTACACTGTAATCTGGCTCTCATTACCAGCCAAAGTGCTCCTCTGTTAGCAGATAGAACAATAGCTGAAAACAGCCATGGGTGATGTAGTTAAATAGACACTAAAAAACTATTGGGAAAAATCTTGTAACACTCTATGTAAAGTGAATCAACTACAATGTGTTTTGGGTCCAGATCTAAAAGGATTTTTTGCTTGTGTTTTTTTTCTCTTTCTCTGTAATTCTGTACTTGAAAGTTTTTTGTGACTCATCAGCTGTTTTGCTGTACTTTCCATAGCACAACGCCCTTAAATTGGTAAAAACATATCATTGTTGTATCTGTTGTGCACAGGATCCATATCGTGTTGTGTGTTTGTGGCACTGTTACTGTAACGGTGTTTCCTTTCAAGTCAAGTGTCCCACTAAGTCTTAACAGTGACACACACACACACACACACTAAAAATCATATAATGTCAATATCATTTATACTTATTCCAAAACTATTCAATATGAAATAAAGTATATCAAACTCCCACAAATGTGCTTCAGTCCAAATACAACCTGTGAAATTTGTTGTCATTAAACTGCAAACACCACATCAGCCAACAGAGAGAGCCACTTAACCACAGGATTTCTGCAGTATGCTAGGGAGGAGGATCTCCCCGACACATTATTCAACACTGACAGAGGTTCGGCTTTGGTTTCACTCTCGTCATTATTATTCGTTTAAGGCTGATCTGAAATCTGTTCAACTGGGCATGCTCTAATAGGATCAAAGCAGGATATGGGTGAGAGTGCTGACTGAGCAGGAGGAGCGTGAGCGTGTGTGCGCATGTGTGTGTGAGTGTGTGTGTGTGTGTGTGTGTGTGCGTGCAAGCAGACTAAATCCTCTGTTCCGCAAATGATCAGGAAAATTATAGCCTGTTGAGGATTTAAAAAAAAAAAAAAAATTGCG
>VUQI01049622.1:0-14717 GCA_015106735.1 Paratilapia polleni | reverse complement strand
AAAATTTCCCCCCCCAAAAAAAAAAAAAAAAAAAATGACAGAGAAGTGGACGCCTACACCAAACAATCCAACTAAATGATCAGTCATCACATTAATTCAGCCAGCGGCACATAACAATATTTCAGCTCCAGCCTGTGTGGGAGCTATCTGGTGTAGCAAGAACGACTTCTTTAGGCATCCTCATTAAAACTTTACAGAGAAAAGGACTGTGGAGGACCCACCGACTTAAAACTTTTTCTGTGGATTCTTATGACTGATTACTAATTGATACTCTTTTTAAGTCAACAAAGTACTTATTTAAAGCTGTACTGGCATATGCAGGGCCATTTCTGTCCACATGGTGGCAGAAGAACTCCATGGCATAGTGTAAAACTCGCCAGGGCTATCGAGTTAGCATATAATGCATATATTTGTTTACAAATGCAGGGATGTAAAAGAGGCTAAAAAGAGTTGGTGATAAATTCTGAGTGATTTATGATTTAATGTATAATGAAAAAAAAAAGAGACATGCTTATTGTCAAATTTTTCAAAATCTTTTCCCAGGGCGTCAGATGGAAATTCAATTGACACAAATTCAATTCAATTCAATTTTATTTATATAACGCCAAAGCACAACAGTCGCCTCAAGGCGCTTTATATTTTAGGGTAAAGACCCTACAAATTAGACAGAAAACCCCAACAGTCAGACGACCCCCTATGAGCAAGCACTTGGCAACAGTGGGAAGGAAAAACTCCCTTTTAGCAGGAAGAAACCTCCTGTGCACAGGATTTCCTTTAGGGTAGATGCCTTGTGAATAACAATCCACAAGTCCACATCTTGAAGTCAGTGTGGAGCAAATCACCGGTTTGTCAGTCAGTAAATTTATCCTGTTTGTGTTTTAAAATTTGTGTTGTTTTTCACTTGCTGATTACAGTCTCCTCTTACAGTAATTGTGTACAGATGTACTGAATGTGAAAACTGTAGTACTGCAGTTTAAGCTACGATCACCAGAATCATGGCACTGCCAAGTGGCAACCTTACAGGCTCAAAAATGCAGAAAGCGCAAAGTGCCAAAACTGCAGTTCCTATAATGGCCACTTGATTAGCAGAGCAGCAGTAGCAGTAGCTTGTTTTTTTTTTTTGCATTATTTGAGGTCTGAAAACACTGGACCTTTTTTTTGGTATTTTGACCATTTTTCATTTTCTGCAAATAAATGCTGTAAATGAAAGTATTTGTATTTGGAATTTGGGAGTTATGTTGTCAGTAGTTTATAGAATGAAACAAAAATGTTCATTTTACTCAAACATATACCTATAAATAGCAAAATCGGAGAAACTGATAATTTTGCAGTGGTCTCTCAATTTTTTCCGGAGCTGTATAGGAGGAACACAACACAAAGATGGAACCCATTCAGCTGAATAAAAATTGCTATCCTGCCATTTGAGCCAAACAACCTTTCTAGCTTCCCAGTTTGCACATGTGCAGAAGCGTTTCACCTGCAGACTCCAGCCCACATGTTCAAACCTCCACATGTTACAAAGAACCAAACTCATTTGCATATCTACAATGGTGGTCTATAATGTGAGGTAGTAATAGCCTGAGTGGCAGCTCTACTAAAACATCCATGAGTGACTACACAGGATGGGGGTCATGCAAAATCATTGATCTATGGGCATTACAGCGTAGATTTTCTTACAGTCTCTACAGGAAGATATTTATAGCATTGCACATGATTACTCACATGAGGAAGTGCAGAAACTATCACTGAGTAAAGTATGTGTGAATGCGTGAAGTTACAAGAAGCTGTTCTGTCTCAAAGGTGTGTGTTCCAACCAGGAGTTTAATGGTGTATACTGGCTTCTTCATTCTAGTTGATACATTTTAAATTGCTCAGTCTAAATTGCACGTGTAATTACTAAGTAAAGTGTTTTTTAAATAACTGTGTAACTTAAGGAATTCTAATTAACAGCTGAAACCATGTAATATCCTCTCTAATAGATCGCCTCGGACTCTGCGGAGAACAGCCTCCTCTGGTTGTAGGCGGTCATTTGAAGAGAGTACAGTTTGTTTGGCAGCTTTCCAGCCTGTGATGTCAGCTGCTCCTCTTCCTGTCACCTTATCTCTGTTCTGGGTTTCTGCCTCAAATGTTGGTGATTTCAGGATCTGAAGCTTCTGTGAGGCTCAGGGAAGACAAATGACCGGTAAGGAAAAAAAAAACACAAAGTCAGAGTTTTTGCTTTTCTGCAGTTGTCACATTTGCCTGGTTTCCAAGGAAACTGAATTATTTTTCCCTCAGATGTATCCTGATGCTGTTTTCATTCTCTGAAGCTCTGACAGATTCGTGCTTCATGGAAGGGGATTAAGAGATTTTACACATATGTCAAACATGTGCTGCTGTTTTACATGTTTTTCTTTCCTATTAAACAGGAGCTGAAATAAAATTTACATGTAAAATGAGTTACCTAACAAGCATGTTTTCAGAGCTTTTAGTTCAACAGTCTCTGGCTGCATCGATGGCACACAGCATTATAAAAAAAGCCACTCCTTGTAGGGTGGTTTTATCTCAGATAGCAGGCACATTTGAGCCTAATTTGGGCTGCTTCTGGCACGTATGGCTCAATTATGGCACTGGCAGATGTTGTGCAGGACAGATTCGGCTCAAATGTCATGGTACACCTGACACCTGTGGATGAGTTGCAGCGGTCAGATCTGATTCAGTGATGTCAGTCAAAGCCACATGTGGCCAATAGGAGACAGATGCAGATGTGTCCCAGTTTACCTACCTGGGATCCTGTGATCTGACAATGTACAAACTGCAATTGCAAACCATTTTATAACATGGATAAACTAATTTAAACTAATCAAAACAAGCAGGCACCGATCCGCTGTGGCAACCCCTAAAGGGAGCAGTGGAACGATGAAGAAGGAGAAGATGACAAAAGCTAAAAAGACCAACAGTCAACAGTCTACAACTTTTGACAAAGGGGCAACCTCTGAGGCTGCAAAAAACTCTTATCGCCTCATGGGGCTGCAGTCAACCCCCATACACTTCCATGTTAAAATATCCAACTTTACAGCAGAAACAAACATGTTCACAGGTGCAGAAACAATTTAGGCCTCTACTGATAATTTCTTCCTTCATGACATGACTTCTGTCTTTTTATAACTCATCTGTTTGAATTGTATTAAGGTTTAAAGTTTGTCGTATTAGGACTGTGGTTACCTTTGAGCAGCAGGTGGGTGCAGACAAAGCAGCTCATCATCTTAGCTAACTGAAGCTATGAACTGAACTGCTTTAGTTTTAGTGAGTGAAATTGTAATTTTAATAGGTATCTCTGGATAGTATAGTCTATGGATGCACCTTGCAAACCGAGCTTGCCAGTGTTAACTGATAAATGGCTCAAAAACCCAAGATGGCAACAGCTGAAGTGCCAAAATCAAGGCCTCAAATGGGGCTTCAAAAAAATTGGGTGATGGGTTACCTCATGAGTGGCCATGTCCATTTTTTCACATTTTCTTTTATACAATATGCTTCTTAGAGTGGAGATTTATTCTGTACACAGGCCAGAAACAGCTATTCATTGCAGCTAACATTCTGAAGCACCTGCAAAGGTTACGTGCTAATCCAAAGCTAGAAACAAAAGACCCCGACCCAAAATAATGCTCAAGCTGATCAAGGTAAATACTACTCATTTAAAGAGAGATTTCTTCTGATATGTTGCAGATGTAACGTTTAAGCTATATTGTTAACTGGTAGTCACATATTATTATTATTGATGAATGCAAAAGGACATTGGAAGACATTTTCATAATGCCCTCCTAATTAAAACAGTACTAGATGTGGTGACATTTAGTTACCTGAAAGCATCCTGCTAACAGGTCTGTGTCTGTGCAGCTTACTGTGCCAAAGCTTCAGTGTTGAGTCATGAATATGTGTCTGGTGCACAAGGAGAAGCGGTTTGATTTATTGAACCAGCATTCAGAAAAAGAAATATAACTGAGACATGCTGAGAGGAAAAGACTGCAGGCAGGAGCAGACACTAAAGTTTCCATATCGACTGATGGTGTGGCAATGAGCCCCCCAAACAGAGCTGCAGGAGCCTGGTGGTGCAGCTGCTCTCAGTACTCTGTATATGCTGCTGTGATTGGGACGTCCTGGAGGTTGCAAGATTTCATATCGTGTGTTAAGCTCACAGCTCGACTTCACGGTGCACCTGAGGCCTGACTGTCCCCAGGCTGGACAGACAGCAGAACACAGGATCAAGGGGGAACACTCAGATATTTCTGTGTCACTTTTGACCAAGACTGAATGTCATAAAATAAATATGAGTCAGAAAATGAATGAATATGTCACTAACTGCACAAAAAGTACTATTTAAAATAAATGTAGGTTTCATATGTTTAGAAAATGTCATAAAAATTAGTATTTCTGATTTTCCTTTAGTAATGATTTACCTTTTAATAAATCCACCTTTTTAATTACTGAGCAAACTAATAAAGAAATGTAAAAAAAAAATATAAAAATAAATACATTTCAGAAGGATTAATCAGTTAATTAATATATAAATTAATTAATTTAATACATTTAACAGTTAAATAAACAAATCTAAATAACAATGAATAAATAAATGGACAAAATACATATAAAAGTACAACAAATCGTGAATTGATACTAGAGTTACTATACTTTTGTGTTCTTATTAAATTTCATTTTTGTTTTCAGTTTAGCTGCAGTTGGTTTCCACAGTGACTTTTCTTGTTTTAATTTAGTTTTTATTTATAGAAGAAAAATCTTCAGTTTTAGTTCAATTCTTAATAATTTCAGGTTTTTAGTTCTATGATAGTAGGGTCAAGATTTAAGAATCTTAGAAAGGAAATTACAAACACAAAATCACTTTGTAAAGACAACTTACTCACAACCATGTAAACATCCCAGTTTCAATAAATATACACTCACCATCCACCTTATTAGGGACTCCATGCTGGTTTGGACCTCCTTTTGCCTTCAGAACTACTTTAACTTTTCATGGCACAGATTCAACAAGGTGCTGGAAACATTCCTCAGAGATTTTGGTTCATATTGACGTGACAGCATCACACAGTTGCTGCAGATTTATCAGCTCTACATCCATGATGCTAATCTCCCGTTCCACCACATCCCAAAGATGCTCTATGGATTGAGATCTGATGACTGTGGAGTCAAAATGACAATGAACTCATTGTAATTTTCAAGAAACCAGTTTAAGATGATCTGAGCTTTGTAACATGGTGTGTTATCCTGCTGAAAGCAGCCATCAGAAGATGGTTCACTGTGATCAACAGCAACAAAACACAGGTAGGCTGTGGCATTTAAACAATGCTCAGTTTGTACTAAGGGGTTCAAAGTGTGCCAAGAAAATATCCCCCACATCCTAACACCACCAGCAGCCTGAACCATTGATACAAGACAGGATGGATCCATGCTTTCATGCTGTTTACGCCAAATTCTGATCCCACCATCCAAATGTTGCAGCAGAAACTGAGACTCATCAGACCAGGCAAAAGTTTTCCAGTCTTCTTTTGTCCAGTTTTGGTGAGTCTGTGTGAATTGTAGCCTCAGTTTCCTGTTCTTAGCTGACAGGAGTGGCACCGGGTGTGGTCTTCTCCTGCTGTGGCCCACCTGCTTCAAGGTTTGATGTGTTGTGTGTTCAGAGATGCTCTTTTACATGCCTTGCTTTTAACAAGTGGTTATTTGAGTTACTTTTGCCTTCCTATCAGCTTGAAACAGTCTGTTCATTCTCCTCTGACATCAACAAGACATTTTCTCCCAGAGAGCTGCTGCCCACTGGATATTTTGTCTTTTTCAGACCATTCCCTGTAAACCCCAGAGATGGTTGTGTGTAAAAATCCCAGCAGATCAGCAGTTTCTGAAATATTCAGACCAGTCCATCTGGTATCAACAACCATGACACATTCAAAGTCACTTAAATCAACTTTCTTCCTCATTCTGATGCTCAGTTTGAACTTCAGCAGGTCATCTTGACCAAGTCTACATGCCTAAATGCATTAAGATGCTGCCATGTGGTTGGCTGATTAGATATTTGCATTAATGAGCAGTTGAACAAGTGCACCTAACAAAGTGGCCGGTGAGCATATGTACCAAAGCCTACTCGGGCTTCTTGTTTTGACCAAATTGTCAAAGACTAAAACAAAAGTCATTTCCTGTATTTTTTTATTTTGTCATATTTTGTACATTCACAAAATTATTTCAATTAATCTTCATTTTTTTCACACCTTGTTTTAGTTTTGTTGAAGTTAACTATTTTAACTATCACCCTAATGAGATTGTTAACTGAAAGAAAAAAGGAAAGTGCTGCACAGTCACAGTGACAGCAGGAAAAATATCTCAAAAGGGCAAATAGGATAAAGCCATGAACACAGAAAGCCAGCCAGATAAACAACCTAAAAAACAACCGAGGGCATAGACTCTCTCCCATTCCCATTTCCCAGATTGCACATCCTTGATTCCTCTCCTTCATTCCTGTCCTCAGGTTTTAGTCCCTCCCATCAGAGATGTGAGTGGAAGAGGCAAGGAAGGGACATGACGACAGAGGAGTCAAGGCAACAGGCATTTAACAAAATGAGACACACTCACATCAGTGTGTTAGATCCCAGCTACCCCTGTACAGGACTGGGTCTCCATTTAAAGGTCAGAGTCTCTGTTCCTAACAGGAACCCTAACAGGAATCATCAGAAACTAGTTTAAGCCTGTGGCGGGGGAGACACGCCCAGCTCTAATGGCCTATGTCTGACTGCTTACCCTGCTTCCTGTAGTAATGCACGTAACCGAGTCGCCCCACTAGTCAGATATAGTTGCCAGCCACATCTGTTAACAGCAGCTCTCCCTTAAATCATGCGTTCACCTGGTGAATTGATACATTTTACTAGTGGCCCCAAGGATCTGTTACTTTCATGGGCTAGAACTTCCTGTTCTGTTAAAAAGGTGTAATAGTTATACACAGCTGTAAACTTTACTGGTAAACAAAGAACACAAAATGTCAATTTCCATAATTTAACTTTTAACTGCAGATTGGAAATTTATCTAAGCATTTAGGGAGGGACATAACATGCAGCTCAAAAATCTATTCATATAAATAACTTCATAAATCACTGACAATAATCATAAGAGCTGAAGCTGAATATCTGCTATTAATTTTGGAAGAGAGGGAAGAAATAGTTGCATGGTCGGTGCAATCTTCCTTTCCCGAACCAGCTGAGAGTAGATCCAAAGAGAAAGTGGTAACACATCACAAAGTTCCTGAAAATCAACTCTCCAGCACAGCAAAATGAGCAGAAGAAAAGTCTCGCACTGTACCTCCAGTTTCCAGATCACAGCTGTCTGGTGATGGATTAATCCTCTAGCACACTTGTTTTTATAATCAGACTGCAAACATTTGGTACAATCCTTTCTTCAAGATGATCCATCTGCTCACCACAAAGTCCAGAGGACTAACAGTCTGATTGCACTGGATGTTGGATTTTGGCAGTTTTGGACTTCCATATTTTGAAGTTGGGTCTAAAGGAATCACCCAGTGCAGCAGTTCGGTTCACCGAGGTGTTTAAAATCATAAAACCATTGTGTCCTTAAGAAGTGTAACTCACAATGAATATTATCAGCGTATCTTTTTAACCCTTTAATGTGTGTTTAGATTAGAGTAATGTTAATGTGGCCAAATGGGGCTTTAATATTCAGTTACATGTAAAAAGTTAGACGTAAGAAGCAGAAGCTTCATGCTCCACCGGCACTGAAAATACATCTCTAACTGTAAAATCCACCCAAGCCTAGACAATCCTTGTTCTCCACAAATGCTTCTCTTCAGATGGCTTACAGCACAGGAGTACTTCTGGTAGCTTTGAGGCAGAAAAGAGCATATTTTGTGCTAGGGCTGCAGATTTTTTTTTGTTTTCATGCAGCCGCTCAGAGAGTTGACCACAGCTGTCACACTGCTGAGACCGTAATCCTCTGTATATGTGTGTGTGTGTGTGTGTGCGCTCCAGTGGATTTCTGAAGGTGTAACTTAGTCTTGTATTGCTGCCGACACTGAAACCTTTTTAAGCTGTCAGCCCCAATATCTGGTCTTTACAGCAGCAGCTAAAAGGTGTGTGCGTATGCTTGGGTGTGTGTGTGGGTGTGTGTGTGTTTACCCACCATATTCTCTGTGACAGTACAACAGCAGTGTAAATGGAGTTTAAATTTTAGACGACCTTTGTGCCCTTAAACTCACATTTGTTTTTATTTGGCATACACACACACACACACACAGTGCATCACTGAGCAGTGTGACAGCTGTGGTCATGACCTCAGATGCACAGAGCTGTTCCCTCAAAAACAAGTAAAAACTGCTGCCTTGACATAAAAAAATAAAATGAAAATGCTTAGATGTACCAGCCCAGCACCAAAACTGAACTGAAATTTAGCAGGCATGATTAGACGAGCCACCCAATCCCAAATTTATTAAAACTGCAAAAATATAGCTTATTATAGGCAGCTTTTGCAGTGTCCTAGTTATAATTGCATTGTTAATGTTTAATAATCTACACAAAGCACTTTAAAGAAATTTGCAATAAGTAATAGACTAATAAAATACAGATGGTCAGCATCAGCAAGTCATATTATTTGTCAGATAACTGCATTAAAAATGCTCCAAAAGGCACCAACGGCACAAGCATGGTTAAGAGGTCCAGTTCAGTGATTCCAACTAGCTGAAGTGAGCCCAGCAGACTGCTGCGTTGAGACACCTGTCAATCAAATCGGACACTTCCCTAATTCCCTTATTTCTGCTGCAAAGTTGGACATTTAAACAACGGAGTCTGCTGGGATTGATTCGCTTTTGCAGCCATCCTCAAGTGGATGTACCAGGCCTAATTTTGTTGGAACACATTGCTGGCATCAGATTCATAATGAGCATGGATTTTTCAAAAAGTGATAAGATTTCTCAGTTACAACATTTCATATGTTGCTGTTGTACTATTCTCTATTAAACACTGACTTTAATTCATTGCTTTCTGTTTTATTTCTGTCATCCTTCATGACTGTTGGCTGAGTGTCCTTCCTGGACTTTAAAACAAGGAGGAGCTTGTTAGCCAGAATTTTTGGTGTGTTATCATTTTGTGAATTAAAACAAAACAAAATGACAAAAAAAAGAAAAAAACAATTCTAGGAAGTGGGAACAATAACATGGTGGGATTATAATCATGACCTCACCCTTTGTAGCTTCAGATCTTATCCTACTGAGCCAAACAACCATCACGGTTCAAAGTTACACACCTCATTACTCACACTGAAAGGGCACAGTGACGATTGTTAGGCATGGCAAAAGTCCAGAGACCCATACAAATAAGCTCGCTGTGCAGCACACAGACAGATAAGGCAGGATTATAATTTATATGCAAATGGCATGAAAATAATGTTGTGCGTCTGGGGCATGCAGTTCCACATTTGAATCACCACAACAATGGCAGAAAGTGAAGTAACATAGCGCCATCCATGATGCTGCCGCTAACAATACTGTAACCAAAACACAAGGAAGATATTTAGTCACTGGTCAGGGATGGTTAAACTCTAATCTGTTCCTAGTGGGTATATCTGGATACCCCAGAAAAAGAAAGTTAGTGAACAATGAGTCAGATTGCAGTGGTAAAAAGCAAGTATATCTGTGACCTATCAGTGGGGATCCCGACCCTTGCTGATGAGGCCAGCTGCAGTTCGAAAGAAACTGTTCTTGCTGGAGGGGAGTAGTTCAAAATTTTTTGTCTGGGGTGGATTGAGTGCCCATAATCTTTCCTGCTCTGCGTAGGATCCTGGAGAGATGGAAAATTGAAGCCAATCACCTTCTCAGTGGAAGACTTTTCCTTTTATCCTTTTCTCTTTTGGAGGAGATGCATGTCCAGCTAAAGCGGGACTAAAAGGAGCCTTAAAGGGGATACAACATGAAATACCTTTGTATTTTTTTTTCTCCAGTGTTATGATGTCAGAAGACTATATTTTACATGGTCAGATTTTGAGAATAGGAGGTAAATGTGCATAAAAGGCCCCCCCGCAAGTCAAAAATCCAGCCTTTACCCCACTTCAAATGCCATGTTTACAATGTTACCTCTGCTTGTGATGTCAGAGTGTTTGTGCATGCCTACAAACAGGGAAAGGTCTGCACTCTATCTTGCTCCCATTTAATCATTTAGTCTTAAAAAAAAAAAAAAAATCCCCAAAGGCAGTATTTTTTCCGGTAATCAGATTGCAAAGAACTGGCACGCTTTTGTATGAGCAGCAGTCAGTTTAAACCAACGTCACCTGGTGACCCTCAGGTGAAGGGAAAACATAACCACCACAAGATGGGTCCCCCAAAACACAATTTTGGGTTGCTGTCAAATAGCTAAAAAAAAAAAAAAATTAACCGAATAACTTTTCCTTGACCTCGCTGAAAAATATCAACACTACTTGACAATGTAACATTGAAATTTGTTGATGTGGGTCTGCCGTTTAGAAACTGCAAGGTCCCAAAGATGGACTACAAAAAGTGCATCTTAGATACTTCATTCCATATGTTCTTTATGCAGGCTCTATAAATGTCACCACTTGGTTAAAAATACTACTTTCTTAGCCTGAAAATAAATAAAAAAATAAAGATTACCAGTCACTGCAGTGAAATGAATATGACTGCTGTCCACTTATTTTTTTCCTTTTCCTGCTGAAGAAATGAAACACTCTAACTCTTCCTTTATTAAGGAAAAGCGGGTCCTTGAAGAGACAGGAGCTGAAACAAAACTGAACCAGAAGCGTTATCCAAAGACCTGCCTGCTAAACCCCAGATAAAAAGACAAAACCAGAAATATGTATTACACGTCTGCTGAAATCCCCATTTAGTAAGACAGGGCAGATGTATTCTCCTGTAGATGACACCTTCCCAGGTTGGATGCAGCACTGCAGCGTCCCTGCAGTGCGCTCTTGATCTCCTTCAGTGTCTCCTTTGAGTTGGATGTACAAAATTCCAGAAGTCTCCCCCAGCTGACTTCTTTCAATGCAAATAATTCAAAGTGCTTATCTAAGCTCCCACCTAATGTAAAGGCTCCAATCCCTAAAGGTATGTTCACACAAAGTTAATTTGATTAGCATCAATATGGATTGTTTATACAGTTTCTGTTAATGTTCCTGTAAAACAAACTATACAACTCTATAGATAGTAGCTGTAAGCTAGCAGGCGATGTACAAATTTCATTTTTTTATCTGTTGGCTCCAAACTCCCCCACATTTGCCATTTTTGTACATTCATACATAAGACTAATATCCACTTGACTAAATGCACTACTTCAACCCTCGTTTGTCAAACAAACTGAATGAAGTGATGGCAAAGGGCTGCTTAATCCTGTAAACACGTGTACATTGGGTACTGAATGAGAAATTCATGAAAGAACCTCAGCTTAACCGGCACTACCTCTTTCTCTTCTGGTGGGTACTGACATTTACTCTTTACTTTTGATGAGCTTTTATGTAAACAAGGATCATACTTCACCAAAAACTGAGCACTTTCCTCCAAGACAAAGTACAAACAGCACGACCCGAGTTGAAGCGCACATGCTCGCCCAACAGGTCAAAGAGCAGCTCAAACAAGGCACACCAGCTCCACATGGAATAAAAAAAATAATAAAATAAAATAAATAAATAAAAAGTCAGATTCGGTTACTGAAGGTGCTCTTTGGAGTTAATGGCCGCAGGACAGAAGAAACGAGCACTCGGTCTTGAGTGCTTTATGGAACGCTACATGGAACGCGTAGGCGCTGGCCATGAAATATTTATTAGTAATGTTATCGGGGGCAGAGGCCTTCATACAAATAAGGCTGCAGGATGCTGATGGGCAATTGACTGAGTTTTTCCCATTTAAATTCAGTCAATAATCCAATGTATGTTTCCCTCCCTGCGTTTCCTCATTTATTTCATTAACTCCTCCCGCTGTAACTCTCTCGCTCTCGCTGTCTTTCATACCACCATTTCCTTTCTGTCTCTCTCTGAAGAGCCTGTAGAGATAAACTTGTGACAGCTGAAGGCAGTCGGAAGCGTCAGCTTTCTTTTTCTGTGTGTGTGTGTGTGTGTGCGTGCAGACAGCATGGTTCTGCTTCAAAGCCCATTTTGAGTCAATGGGTGTGTCATGACGGATTTTTGTCAACCCCCTATGGTGATATGAGACTTTCACAGTGTGTGTATCAGTTGGAGAGTTTTCTGTGAGTGTGTGTTTGCTTGTGTGTCGTGTGTGTGTGTGTGTATGTGTGTGGTAGCTGACTCAGTACCTCAGGGTAGATCCCTGAAGCTCGACTGTCAAACTCTGTTTTTCTTCTTTCTCTCCTTCGCTCGCTCTTTTCTCTCTTACTGTATATCAGTTTCTTTCTTCGACCCTCCTTCTTCTTCTTCTCTCTCTTTCTCTCTACTACTACCTTTCCTACACTTGGACAAATGACACCACAAACTTGCCAAAATGTAATATTTGTAATATTGGTAATGCAGTGGATTTTAAATCAAACAGTCAAGATATGGTTGCGGTGCAGACTTTCAGCTTTAATTCAAGAGATTTAACAGAGAAATGGGATATTCACTCACCTGTTCTCAGCTTGTAATCTTTCGCTGAGAAATCTTTTGCGTAAGCTCAACAAAGAAAATCTGTAAGACCCTTACATTAAAAAAAAAAAGACAGGAAATATTTAGATATAAAAGGTACTTCAAGAAAAAAAGCAAGAGATACTCAACAAGACGAGCCTCCTGTTGCTTCCTCTGAACCTCCAATGCATCAGTGAAAGTGATCGTCGTGTGGAGAGTCAGAGAAAATTCAGACACATAAACCTCGAACCACCAAGCCTGCAGGGTTTCATACCAGCCAACGCAGCTCAGCAGCAGCTGACTTTATGGTTCAACATTCTTTGACCAGATAGGAGGAATTAATCAGGGAGTTATGAGAAGTCCAGCTGAAGGGAGGGAATGGAGGGCTGGATAAGATATTTCCCACTTTTTTTTTCACGTTTTTCATTTATTATTTGGTGAATTTTTAAACTTTTTTTTTTCACTGCCAAAAAAGCCAGCAATGTATGATGACTTTGATTGTGCTGGATCTGAATAATTTATATGAACAGCCTCCTGTGTTGTTAAAATGCTGCACTGGATCAAATGTGAATTAAAAAATGGATGGAAACACATCATTTTTATAGGTTTCCTTGAAATAATTCGTTTGGACAGTAAAGACAGTAAAAGTTGAGACTTTGGGATCATGTATGATGGCATATTCTGCTGTTATTCTGACCTTTTAACAATGTCTCATGGTCTTGATGAGTGAATGGATCTGGTTCTGGGGTCATCAGGTGACCTGAGCCAAGGCTTGTTTTTATTTTGCAATTAATTATAAAAACAGACTAAGAGTGGATCAGCTTATCAGCTTGTTTAGCAGCTTTATGAGGCTGCTCTAGCTTTAGCTTCCCGCTAAAAGCCAGCAAAAATACACACACACATACATTACATACAGTACATACTGTATATACAGGAAAGACAGTAAACAACAAAACTGCAAAGGCCTTGCAGGTCTTGACCTTTGTGGAGCTGCTTAGATTTTATTAGACTGCTTTTAGTTAAGTATTTCTAAATGAATTGTAATGTAAGTGTGGTCAGTCAGGTGTCCTTCTAAGTATAGCAAAAAATGTAACATAATTCCAGAAAATCTGTGACAGCAAATGCAAATTAATTAGCATTACAGTAATATGAGCATTGACGTAAACAGTTGGTGTCACTAATTCTCCAGTTGGTGGATAGTAACTATCACATGAACACATATAATTAAACAAGCTCCAGTCAAAGCTTAAACAATGACAAACCAAATTAAAAAACATTGTGTAGATCCTCCTTGTGCAGCTCTGACCCAAAGGGGCCTGGATACTGTGCTGTAACTCTGTTGGTCTTGTGGGTTGTGGGGTGGGACCTCTGTGGGGTGGGCTCGTTGCAGCACATCCCACTGATGCTCAAGTGGATTGGGATCAGGAGAGTTTGAGAGCTGGGTCAGCAGTTGGGCTTATGCTTCTTGTAATGGGTGGTGTTGCCATGCACAGGGTGTGTTTTGTCTGCAGCAATGTTTAGATAGTTGGTACTGATGCAAATAATGCAAAGTGCATGAGAATTAAAACAACTGCCAGTGGGCGTGAAAGATAGATCGAGTGGTATACCTGTTTAACTGGAGCCTGGAATGCCCACTAGCAACCAATTCAATTCAATTTTCAATTGAATTTTATTTATATACAGCTCCGGAAAAAATTAAGAGACCACTGCAAAATTATCACCTTCTCTGATTTTGCTATTTATAGGTATATGTTTGAGTAAAATGAACATTTTTGTTTTATTCTATAAACTACTGACAACATAACTCCCAAATTCCAAATACAAATATTTTCATTTAGAGCATTTATTTGCAGAAAATGAAAAATGGTCAAAATACCAAAAAAAGGTCCAGTGTTTTCAGACCTCAAATAATGCAAAAAAAAAACAAGTTCATATTCATTTTTAAACAACACATTACTAATGTTTTAACTTAGGAAGTGTTCAGAAATCTATATTTGGTGGAATAACCCTGATTTGCAATCACAGCTTTCATGCGTCTTGGCATGCTCTCCACCAGTCTTTCACATTGCTGTTGGGTGACTTTATGCCATTCCTGGTGCAAGAATTCAAGCAGC
>VUQI01049620.1:4634-19847 GCA_015106735.1 Paratilapia polleni | reverse complement strand
GAGCTGCATTTCAGCCAGTGCTGTTGGAGATCTTGTCAAATTTGATGGAATTATGAACACAGAAAAGTACCATCAGATTTATATCCACCATGTAATACCATCTGGAAAGCTTCTGATTAGCAATGGCTTCATTTTTCAGCATGACAATGATCCCAAACACCCTACCAATGCAGTAAAAGCACCAGGATAGAAAAACACACAATGGAACACTCTCAGTCATGGATTGGCCACCCCAGAGCCCAGACCTCAACATTATTGAAGCAGTGTGGGATCATGTTGACAGAGAACAGAACAAAAGGCGGCCAACATCCAAAAAGAGCTTTGAACGTCCTTCAAGAAGCCTGGAGAACTATTCCTGAAGACTACTTAAAGAAATGACAAGAAAGCTTGTCTAAGAGAGTTCAGGCTGTGTTGAAGAATAAAGGTGGTCATACCAAATATTAACTTTCAAGCTCGGTAGAATTGTACAAACTCTGTTTTTGTCTTATAGACTGATTTCCATGTATATTTGCACATGTTTTAATAAATCACTGCACATATTTCTCATTTTCCAAACAAAATATAAATAAATTAGGGGTGGCTCAAGACTTTTCCACAGTACTGTTAAGACTAGCTATCTGTTAGCTCCTACGTCATTTGAATTATTAACATATTGAACCTACTCAACAGAGCCAGTATTCAGTCATGTTTTGTAATAATGCAGTAAAGAGGTGGGTGGTGGGGGATGTTTTCGTGTGTATCTGTATGTCTCTAATTGTTTACAATTTGACCTTTTCTTGACTTTAATAAACTGCCTCCACTTTCATGATATGCTAATTGCAAATCGCTCATCTCAACTCAGAGTTGCCCACCACATTTTCAGTTTATCAACATATGATGCAATATGTCTCGTATGCAACCCATTCCAACACTGAAACCCAAGGTCAGATTTTAATTGGCTGCAGTGTAGTTCTGATATTCTCATATTCCCAATAATGATGGGTTTCCGAGCTGAGCAAATTCCTAACCACCCGTTTGTCACTTGAGTCATCGCGCCCTGTGCAATCCTTTGTCTGCTAGCCTATACAAGGCATAACCCTCAGACAGTAGAGCTTTTGAAATGCAGCAAATTTGAAATGTAAAAATGTTCCTTTTTTTGTTTGATTAATGCCCCAGACCACACACTGTGTGGGGGAGCTGTGGAATTTTTTTTCCTTAATAAGCACGTTTCAGGTCAAAACAGGCTGTTTTCCTTTCATACATATTCATGTTGCAGTGTCTGTGAAAATAGGCATGTCTGAATCATCATAGCACATCACAAGGCAAATGTGTGTGGATGGTTACTTCAAAGTGAATGTCATTTACTTCCCAACACAAAATCACAAAAAATTATATTCATTATCTGACTCTAACAAGCTTTTGGTTTTCCAGTGCTTCATTACGCTGCCATGTGAAATCATTCCTTTGGTTTTATGCACAGTTTAAACAAATCTGTAGCTCAAAACTTTTCAGAGTTACATTATAAACAGACACTTCATTGTCTGCATAGCGGAATTAAAACTTTCCCATGAATAAAACAAGGTTTAGTCATAAATTCATGCCTTTCAACAAAAAAAGCGTCTGCTACACACAGAGATTGAGACACGCTATAGAGACAAGTTTTCCTTGTCTTTCTCCAGCTACACTTCTGCCATGACTCTCTTAGAAAATAAACGGACAATTTGTAGAAAGAAATATTAACACTGGAAAGTATGCTCATGCTCTGAATTACACATTCCACTTTCACTTTGAGATATCTTATCTTGACAAATGTAATTTGTAACTTCTTTCTGACAGCTCAAGCCTATATTAGGCACTGAATGCTCTCCTATATACAACAGAGGAGATGGACAAAGACACTGATCTTAAATACCTGGTATGCTACATTAAACAACAGATTATTTAAGATCACCAGTTGCACTACTGGGTTGCTACTGCAGGAGCCTCAGGACTTCCACAGATTCCACACTTTTTTAAGGCTGTCCTTACAGTAATATTTGTCTCATCCTTACCATAATCCCTGCTGTATTTGTATAAACTGTATTTTTCACGTTCTAAATAACAGGATGGGTCTTGTCAAAGCGTTTTTTTCTGTGTTATTTGTAGGGTACTGTGTTGATATTATGTTCTTAAAATTCTGGGAGGCATGAGTAGATGTGCACTAAACACAGGTCAGTAACTGACAATCTTTTTTAAAACAGGCAGAATAAGTATAGTAATGGTCATACTTAACAGTGTCAAGCTGAAAATATTTTAAATATATGTGAAAAACAAATCAGGAAACTTTATTTTTTGTTAGTTACTCACTGTATGTACGTCTTTAACTTGAAAACAAAACTTGACTTTTACACGAGCAGCTTTGTGTTCATTGTATCTTATATTGACACCTCTACATATACTATATAGACAAAAATATTGGGCCACACCTCTTAATCTTTGAATTCAGGTGTTTTCAGTCCCATTGCCACCATTGCATAAATTCAAGCACCTAGCCATGCAGTCTGCCTTTCTAAAGAGCTCACTGAATTCAAGTGTGGTACTGTAATAGGATGCCACAAGTCACTTTGTGAAATTTCTTCCCTCCTAGATATTCCGCGATCAGCTGTAAGCGGGATTATTGTAAAGTGGAAGTGTTTAGGAACCATAGCAACTCAGCCACAAAGTGTCAGACCACGTCAAGTTACAGAGCAGGGTTGCCGAGTGCTGTATTTCTGTATTTTATGGACTGGTACTTATATAGCGCTTTTACTACTCAGTTTCTGTGTACTCAAAGCGCTTTAACTACATGCCACATTCACCCAGTCACATGTACATTCATACAGCACTTTTATCTACACTTAAGTGCTTACTAACATTCACACACACTCCGATAAATGCATCAGGGGCAACGTGGGGTAACCCTAACCCTAACCCTAGGGACTAGGGGAGCCAGGGATCAAACCACTGACCTTCTGATTAGTAGACGACTCGCTCTACCTCCTGAGCCACAGCCACCCCACAGCCATTTTATTTATTTATACAGCAGGGATGATACATATCAACATTGCTGCATTTAAACAAAATGCAACCAGTGCAATGTACATAGGACTTCTAGCCACAGCTAATTTGCAAACCTTGTCCTTGAGGTGTATAGTGCATAAAGGTCACCAACGCTCTGCCGACTCAATAACTGCAGTGTTCCAAACCTCCTCTGGCATTAACATCAGCTCAAAAACTGTGAACCAGGAGCTTCATGGCATGGGTTTTCATGGCCAAGCAGCTCCTGTAGGTGTAATGTGTAGGTGGCCCAGTACCTTTGTCCATATTAGTGTTTAAACAGAATTCACTACAGGCAAAGAGTAGGCAACCTGCTCTATGTCATGACAAGTCACAGTCACTCCCCTTTGTTAGGTGCTATCATGTACATGTAGATATTATTATCTGAAGTCAGAAAATTGCCCAGTGCACCAACATGTGTCAATATAATAAAATGCAAACTTCTGTTTTGTTTTCTTATCAGCATTCCTAATGTGAAAATAAAGAAACACCAAGGATGAATAATTAATAGGTGGAACAGCTGCAATGATCATAATCAACACCAATTATTATTTCTGATTTAAAGCATTGTACAACATATTTGTAACATTGTGTCATAAAATATACCACCTGTAGCTGTATTAACATTCATGGTTAAGTTTAAATATGTATTTGTAATGTCTGTATATAAATAGATTTTATATTATAAGACCTCCCCTGTGGTTGTCAAGCATCTAACCTATATACAAGGTCCTATGAAACAGTTCTGCAACTCCACTCATAAAAAGCAAAAACCTTACATGATTTAACTTTGACCAATCTCCCCTTCCCTTCAAGGCTATCTCCTTTTGCAGCTTTGCATTACTTACACTGTTCCTGCTATTTTTAAGTAGCTCCCTGAAAGTCCAGTTCGGCAGTCCCACATGCATGTGTGCATTTACTGTGTGAGAACAGTGACCCTACAACTTGAATTTCATTTTTTAGGTATGAGGACGCAGTCGCAGGAAGACAAATCTGCCATGTAAGCCAGGTGCTGGGGGATGATAGAGCTGGTGTGGCCAAGAAGTATTTTCAGTGCACTGTGAGTGTACAATAGCATGTACCAAAGTTCAGGTTCTTTGCACCAAATGTTTCCCTGAAACGTCTCGGGACATTACAGTAGAACTCCACAGTGGTAGTCTGACCCTGTGTGCTCTGGTTGCATTCCTGACATAATGTGTCACCTTTGGCTTTGAACAATGTGGGCTCTTCTACTGAAGAGTGCTGTTTGGTCTCTGACTTGTAGCTGAATGCTTCACTTCTTGACACCAGTGATAATCCGCGGTGTGAAGGTTGGGTCAGTTTGACACACAAGTTGATGTTTGCTCTCTGTGGAAGTTTCAGGTTTGTGGTGAAAACACGGTGCAAGTGGTCAGAACGGCACTCCCAGGAAGTGACCTAAAATAGCAGGTGCTCTGGAAACAATGCATGAGATACACATGGAGATAACCTTGGAGGGTTTAGGGGCCAAATTTTAAAAAGATATCGGTTTTTTTTTTTGCTGTTTATGGGTGGAGTTGCGGAACTTAGTAGTTGCACTGCATCTTCATTTTTTTCTGGAGCTTTAAAATGACTCTCAGACTTGTAACATTTTAAAGTTACCAGTTTTAAAAAAAAAAGTCAAAAATTGCTGTATATATTTATTGTAATTAAACACTGCTGTACTGCTTACTCTGAAGGCAGATGTGTGCATCTGATCTGTGGCTCCATGGAATATGTTCTGTCTAGTCAAGGTTAGATTGTTACATTACATCCCATCAATCATTTAGTGATGTAAACATCCCCTGAGTATAACATGGTTACAAATGCCCTTCACAGAATGAGCTAACGGAAGGAGGAGAGACAAGAGAGAATAAATGCAGGAGGAAGAGAGAAGACAGATGATAACCAGAGGACAGTCAAGAGACAGGTGGAGTGAGGAAGTGAGAGACACTGAGTCAGAATGAAATATCCTGAATGAAGAGTATACAGGGATTTGCCGAGTATCCTGCTCTCCCTGCGAGAGGATTTGTTTGGGCTGGACAGGATACATGGGGGTACATCTGGACAGATTCAGCTCAGATCCCGTTTCCCATGCTGTGTGGGATGGTGGGTCATTTCCTCCAAGGAGAGTTGATTTTAGAACTCCATCATGAGTTACTGTATGTGCCTATAAAGGTTTAAGGTTAAATGCAGTTTATAAAACATCCTTATAGTCATTAACAGTATAATTTAGCTCAGTAAGTTAATTACTGTTACCTGGGCCAAGAAGAAGTCAGCAGTAAAACAACTATACAGGTTATACAGTCATAGTGAGGATTATATCATCAAAACTTATAAGGGTCCATAACAGTTTGCACCACTTGCTCTACTTGAGGCGCACCTTCACTTTTCTGTGCTATAAGTGATTATTAACCATGTTCCAAGTGTAGCCTAAGAAAATTAATTGATTCACAGAATTTTTTAAAAGTTATTTTCAAATATTGAATCCTTAAAAGAAAGCACAGTGACCATGCCCAGTAATGAGGAAACTGAAGCCCCTCAAGTGTCAGATACCACTGGTATTTAAAAAAAAAAAGAAAAAAAAAAGGGTGCTCGATCTAGTAGCTTTATTGAACTTTTACAGCCATATGATATGACCATTGATAGAATGATGACCTGTCCAGGGTGTACCCCACCTTTCACCCTATGACAGCTGAGATAGGCTCCAGTCCTGCTGACCCTGCTTGAACAAGCAGTTAAAAAATGGGTGGATGCATAGATAGCCATATGAGATGAAATAAATAAAAAAGTTTGCACACTTCCAAACAGAGCACATCATGTGCGTGCAGTAGGTGGTAGCCATAACTTTCATGGATCAGTATTACTTGTGACATTGTGCTATCAGCATTCAGACCTGTGTTACATGCATTTTTTTTTTACCACTTGCAGGCGCACATTTACAACCTTTCATCCAGACCAACGCGAAAATGCCAGGTGCAGTTCCCTGAATGGCCACTTGAAGCTGGCTCCAAAAGCTAAAATACCCAACCACAGCTACAAAATTAACATGTTTACAACCTGGTATAAAACAAGAATTTTGGTCTTTTTAGCCAGTTTCACGATTCATAACAACTGTACAGAGGGTAAATGTTTTTATATCTCACTCATTTTGATTTTATTAAGGCTTAAAGCCACTTTGACTGATAGGTGTGCCAAGACAGCAGCTGTAGACATCAGTTGATCGGCAGGCCTCACCTGGAACTGGACCTCTCGATCGTGTTAGTGCTGTTGGTGCTTTTTGTAGCGTTTTAATGGAATTATCTAACAAATAATGTGTCTTGTGAAATGGTTTAGTGGAGTTCTAGTATTTTATTCATCTGTTGCTTAGCAGTAATTAGCAGGTGATTCCCAAAAGAAAAAAGAAAAAAAATGACCAGAGGCAGCCAATACTGAAGTTTCAAAATGGGGCATCACAAACCAATGGATACATCAAAGTGGCTATGTCCATTTTTTATATACAGTCTATGATCAGCACTCCAAACTGGCAACCAAGTGTCCCCAAAACGTAATTCAGTGAGTTCGAATTCAGGTGTGCTCACTTTCATTTGACCTCTAAAACTGGTTCAGATAATCTAGTTAAAGTGCTTGTTTACACCCAAATCACACAGGTTGCAAACAAGCTAACACTTTATCTTGACCAATTTAGAATGGCAAAACAGAAAACACAGCGACATTGTTGCAATGGCAGCTGGATGTCATCATACCAGTGTTGCTGAAATCAAATAAGATACAAATTGTAGACATACTTTAAAACCTTCCATGCAATGCTATAGTTCTTTTTTAATGTGAAAAGGATTTGTGTGCATTGCAAAAATCCATAATATTGTTGAAGGAGCTTCATTATACAGTTTTTGTTTGAGGCTGGGAGTTGACTTGCACAGGACTGGACGTGTCAAAGTGCTTGTAAAACTTGAGAAAATAAGGTGAGTGTTACATGAGTTATGCCGGTGGAGGTAAGATCAGCGATCAGGGTGGTCCATTTTACAATCTGTGTCATTCTTTTATCATGAGTTTTGAGCAGGCAAGAAAGCGTTACATTTCTTTTCACATATATTTATGCCTGAAGAACCTGGAAATTACAAGAAGAATGTAGTTTGTCTTTTAGTGTTTTGTTCCTTCTCCCCAATCCGGCTGTTTCCAGTTACCTTTCAACCGGTGAATAATATTTACTCCTGAAAAAGAAGAGGATAACTTTCCATCTCCGACAATGTTCCAGGAGCATCTGGCTTGTGTTAGAGGAGCTTCAGTGTGTGTGCGTGTGTGTGTGTGTGTGTGTGTGCGTGCGTGTGCGTGTGCGTGTGTGTGTGTGCGTGCGTGTGTGTGTGTGAAGAATGATAATCCTAAGAGAAGTGCTTTGTTTCACTGTCTGCGTTCTCCCACAGGGGAAGTCAGCTGCAGTGAATCGCACATGCATACAAACCACAAACTACCCCAACCAAAATAGCAGCGAAACACCACACTCACACACACAATGGACCTCCCCACTGTGTGTACTGTATGTGTAGGAGGAGATTCTTGTTATGCTTCCTCCTTTTTCATGAATGCATATACACAACCACACACGGGGAGAATCCAGTGGAAAACTTCTCATTGATACATGCAGTGTACCACTAACCTCTGAGTGGATGTGTATATTTCTCCTGTTTGTACTGGGAAATTGGCCTTGATCTTTCCCTTGTCGGGTCAGTGAGTGTTTTGTATTTTAAACCCAAACTCTGACTACAAACCACCTCATAATATCAGTTTTATGGCTGAGTAAGTAGTGTTGTTGATAGCATTCAAACAAGCAGAAAGTTCAGTGATGCCAGTGACCTGAACGTCTTCTCCAAGGATTCACATGACGTGATTTGAAAGGTCCTTTTGTAACACGATATTTTCCATTGGTAAATTATTATAAAAAAATAAATAAACTTACGTGGTTCATAGTAGAAGTGGAAATCAAGGTTTTACAAGGCTATTATAAGACTAATATTAGAAAGGGATTTTTGCTACATGAAGCTTTCTGGGCTTTGTTTGTAGTATGTTTGGTTTTACTGATCCAATTACGTTTGTGCAAGCTTTGGTTACATGCAGTCAAACAGTCCATGTGAAGCACAAAATGGGAAATGCAATGTTAAAACCATTGGCTGTTGTCTGACAATGATTTGGGTGTCTGTTAGCCTTTTCAAATGTATTTGCATCCCTGTGTGAAGAGCAAGGCTAAGTGGCTTAGGCCTGCATTATATTTAATGGCCAACAGGGGGCAACTGCTCTGGCAAAAAAAGAAAAAAGTCTGATTGTATGGAAGTGTATGACAAAATGATCATTTGATTTCCTTGATCTATGACCTCAGTAAACACTTCCCTGAAGAGTTTATGGTCCAAGTTGCTGGTTTCACCTCTTATTTAATACACCATGATGTTCATTTTTTAAAATTATGGTTCATGTTAGAATCCAGAAGAAGGATGAAGCAGAATATCCTTTCAGACAGGCCTATATCGTAATTGACAAGTCGCTACTCTATGAGCATGCAGTGTGATGGTAAAAATGCTCAGCTCAAAGCTTCACAGTGGGGCTTCACCAGCCAATGGGTGATGTCCCAGTGGCTATATCCACCTCTAATATACAGTATAGTCTATGGATGGAGCCGGAACTCTTGAACCAAATATTTCACAGTCTTGAAATATAGGCCATTACCCCAGAGGCTGAGTCGCACTAGAGTAAAACTAGGACCTCCTTACGACTAGGAAAAATCTGTGGTTGTCAGGTGACTACATTGAATTTTTTGACATTTGTTGACTTATTGCACATAATTACCGTGACCAGCTAGGCCACTGTTGATCACAAGGTGATTGTGCAGGTCGCCTGGTGGGAGGCAACCCGTCTCCACACAATCGCGGTCCAACTCGGACTGACTGCAATCATTCTCAGACAGATAGGGAAATAATAATAAAGGTTTGCAAATAAATTGCCATCTAATTCATAAACACAAACAGATTGCCAACATGTACTCAATCTGAGTCAGTCTGCGCCGACAACTGCAACTTGTCTGTAATGTGTCTCTTTGCAATAGTGGATTCAACTCAACTTGTTCTATTCTTGTTATATTCCTATATAAAAGCAAGGCTCCTGAGTGCCTATGTGATTTTGCAGTTAAATTGCCATCCTGCAGCAACTGCATAACTATTTGTGTAGGAATTTCTGAATTTCTGTTTCAGATCTATGAGGTTCTGGCTGCACTCTGAATGTAAGTAGTTAATGTGAATTTCTGTGTGTGCAGACGGCAACAGATTTATGATTTTCACAGATTTATAACAGTTAATCGCTATACTCTCACAAACAGATTGCATGCAATTGCCACAGTTCAAGCCAATAGCAGACCACTCCATCTTATTGCTGTTTTATTGTCATCTTGATGCACCAAAATCACTCTGAAGATGACAGCAGGCTGCGAGTGGTTGCAGACCTCATCCCCATCTTTGAAGCAGCCATTTCAAAGGTAATCAGATCGGAAGTTGACTGCACACAACTGCAACAATTCTGCTCGTGCCGCAGTCTCCAACCACTGTTTTCCCTAGTGTGACTGTAGCATAAGACAGCACACTGGCCGCTAGCTTCCCAAGCTTTCACAGTACTACCTACAATTAGAAGTGATAGAAGGTGAATGTTTTCACTTAAAACAAAAAAAAGCCATAACAGCAAAACAATAAGGGAAGATTTTCCCCCCTTTCTCTGCTTTGTGCTTTAAGTTAACCAGCTGGTACATGAAGTACACCTTCATATTTACTGCACAAATGTGAGAATGATATGTTATTTAACACAAATAAGTCTAGATTAGATGACTAAGCCTGTTTCCAAAGATGCCAAAATGTTACTCTATGAGCATGCAGTGTGATGGTAAAAATGCTCAGCTCAAAGCTTCACAATGGGGCTTCACCAGCCAATGGGTGATGTCCCAGTGGCTATATCCACCTCTAATATACAGTGTAGTCTATGGATGGAGCCGGAACTCTTGAACCAAATATTTCAAAATGTTACTTTAAACATAATGAAAGATTTCTTAGCATACAGTGCAAGTGAATGTTCATTCACAAGGTGAAAAAAAATGATTGAGTTCTTTTTTTTTTCCAATGCATGTGTGTAATCAACTCTAATTCATTTCATTTTTTTAGTGATGGTACTGAAACCTGTTATAGCCACTGCTGCTAAGTAACTGTTATTGTGAAGAAACTCAGGCAGCATGATGAATGTCACCACACCAAAGAAATCTTCTGTTGTTTGCTGCTGCCTCGGATTGTCAGTGCTGAAGGATTGCTAACACTGTCTACCCTCTGGATTTGTAAAGTGTAATTAGCATTAATACATATTCATCACAGATGTAAAATTATTTTTTGGAATTGTTTTTTTTTGTCTGGTTTAGAGATAGAGTTGTTTGATTTTCTTCAGTTAAATTGTTAGACTGAGTGATCTGAGTTTTCTAAAGCACTTCAGAAGCTACTGGTAAGGTGAAGAGATCCCCAAAGAGCAGCTCTCTTTCCCTCCTCCTTCTCTGCACACCATGAAAACTTCACCCTTCATTTCCAGGCAAACCTCCATGCAGGTTTTAGCTGTTCTGTCAGATATACAGCCAGGCGCGGTAAAGAATAATAACATGTCAAAGAAGCTCACACCACCACAGACCACAGAAAATGGAACACGCCTCAGGGTGGAAAAACACTCCGAGATTTCTCGCCATTCTCTTGAATTTAATAAGTGCCCAAACCCCCTGCCTACTGCTCAGGATCAGAGGACAAAAAGAGGAGAAAAAAACAGCACAGAAGCACCATTTTCATGTTGACCTTGCTATAAGTTAACAATAAAGTTTTATTATCTCAGCTACTACTAAATATATTCCATTGCTGCTTGAGACCATGAAGCAAAAACCTAAATTCCATTTGTAGTTTGTTTTTTTTTTCCTAATGAATCTGTTACTTCTCACACATGAACAGAAGAAAGAAAAGTTTGCACGGAAGGAAAATTATACAGTTGTTTGTGCTGATGTTCATTACAAAATAAAAGCTCAACTGTTCCCAGCCCAGCAAAACTAATATGACTTTAATCTATTGCTTGGTGCACTGCATGGTTTACAGTGGTGCTGCAAGGCCAGCTGCTGATTTAATCGTGTAGTTATGTGCATGTCAATTTGCAAATGCATCATAGGAATGTAGTAGCTGCCTATTGCCAGTAACACAATGTTGCACTTACTTGAAGTCAGTACATACAGTAGGCATGGTGTTCCTGAAAAGAGCTTTTATTTTTATTTTAACTAAATTTAAAGACTGCTTCTTGTAGCTTTTTTGTGAATGCTGACTTTGTGATCTGTTAAAACAACTTTCACTAAACCCTAACAAATCTCTTGTTCAGTTTGCTATACCACTGCCCAAGCTGGATTTAAAAGGACCAGATCAACCTAACCCCTTCAGAATTCACCCTGAGGGAAAATGACATAACACTAAACACTGAGGGAAAATCAACACTAAACATTGAGTCACAGCCTGGTAACTTGCCTAACACCTAAGCCCTGTCTCAACTCTGCAGCACAAACAAGCACGGCTCCTCTTCAGCTCGCTGAGCCACGAATAGAACATTTCTGTCCTAATTTGCGTGATGGCCCTGTCACGACTACGCTCACCGAGTGCCCCATACAGCCTGTTTTTGTTGCAGCTTGAAAGGCATAAATGACCTCATGAACTAAAACCAGTATCAGAAATGGGACACTTACTGTTCAAAGCACTAAAGCTGAAATTGGTCATACATGTACTTGTTTTTTTTTTCATTGTCACTGATGCACAGACTGAAGCACATTTTCAGACTACAACGCAATGTAGTTACAGACCCCATTCATACCATATGGTGGAGTATTTTTTATTTTTTTTTTTAAACTCAGAGAAACCAACTTGCACAACACACGAGAAACACACAAGACCCAGGGCTGTTAAAGCAGCTAGGCATGACAGATCACGCTGCCTCTCCATTATTACGTCGTGTTACGATTAATAATGCATGTTTCCTGACACCTTAATTACCTCCGCCCACACCCTATACACACACAAACACACACTCGCCAACCTTCAGTCAGCACGAGCTCTGTAACATTAACACACACTCTCTCCCTGTGAAGGGAACACATCAACAGCACCCATGATGAAGAGTGGATGAGCTGCCTGAAGTATCTGCAGCTGTCTGTCCCTGAACACACACTGCAGGACATGCTGTTCACTCGGCTGTCATGCATCCATAGTGATCCCGTCGCTCTGACTCAGTGCTCAGTGCAATGAAGACAAAACCTGTTTCCTGCAGGTCTAACTGACTGGGTTAAATTTGGTGCAATGAATCACCATTCAACAGAATCTTTCTGACTATAATCTCAATGGGGACTATTGACCTGGAGGCTGAGACCAGCACAAAAAGGCTATGTCATGATGATGTGTACAACAGAGGCATTTTCCCAGTCTGACACTCTTCAGTTAATACAGTTGCAAGAAAAATGTGTGAATTCTGCATTAATTACACTTAAAATTGGTCCATAGTAATGGAGTAGACGTGGTTTCCTGGAGCTCTGTGTTGGCTGTGCCACTTTATCATTAGACTGCTGCACCAGATAATTATGACTTATCTTTTGCCATCTGAGTTGTACTGTAGGCTGTTAGATTTGGTCATGAAGAAATGAAGAAGTGTCAGCCTGGGGGGTAATCATATCGGACTGTATTGTGCTTTCATCCTTCAGCATTTTAGTTAAATAGCCTTTATCCTGGGTCTTCCTCAGCCTCAACTGGTCTTGGTTTTATAGACTATTTCTGACACCTAATCCTCTTTTTGACATTTGCACATGTGCAATTTTTTTCTGTGAGTTGGCAGTTTGTTTGATCTATTTTCTATTAGGCCCCAGTCACACAGGCCTAAAGAGCAGCTAGTGACTGGATGGCAACCACTGGTAGCTACGGAAAAACGACTAGTTCCCAACCGGTGGTTGTGGGAGGTTGCTGGCTGTCGCTAAATGAAATTGGTTGCAAATAGATTGCTTTGGTTGCTAGCAGATTGCCCCAGTTGACCATAGTTTGTATGGATGATGACAGCTTAACTGCAAACACTCACTAACTAACCTCCAAGCAGCAGTGAAATTGTGAGGAGTGTCAGCCATCTGCTAGCAACAGCCAGCAACCACTCGCCAACCAGTCAGGGAATATAAACATTTTTCCCTAGCAACCAGAGGCTGTAGAAAAGGCTAACAGTGTGTGTAACTGATAACAACAAACTATTATAACCGTACTTGTCTTTATTGAATGCAGCATTAAATATTCACCATGCTGGTAGAAAAAACGAAGTAAGCCCTTGATTTTACTAACATGTCAAATCTCCTTTGATGGCCATAACCTCAAATGTGTTTCTTGTAGCTGCACAGCAAACCTACTTATTCAGAAGGATTTTTGGAACATTTTTCCCTGCAAAACTCCTTAAGGGTAAAGGTCTTGTCTGGGCCAATCCAAAGGGAGGATTTTCTATGCTTTTATTTTCCCTTTTTTTTTGGTAGTGTCCTGTTGCACTCAATTCGTACAGAGTTTCAATTAGACAGGAATCCCAACATTATCCTGGAAAAAAGATATACTTAGAAATTCATTCTCCTCTCAATGATAGCGAGTTGTCAAGGCCCCGGGGCAGAAAGACATCCCCAAAACATACCGTTTTCTCCACTGTACTTATATATCATCCATTTTACATCATTCATACATAGTGCAGCATGTTCTACCCAAACAATTTAACCTCAGTTGAATCTGATAAACTGAGGTTTAATTTATTTACTTGGAAAGCAGTGACGTTCTACTAGAGAAATCCTGATTTGCATATGGTAGACTAAAGAACACATATTTTACTCTTGAACATCATTCTGTGTTGTGAATTTGGAGTCATCTCACCAGGGTGCCCACTTCTGAGGAGGGTATCTAAAGTGTGTCTAACTGCAGACTGATGGATATCTAAACTTGAGATGAATTTCTGACCCTTTCCAACTGTACACAAGTCAACAGTTCTCAAAGTTAAGTCTATTTTGTTGTGATCCATATCATATCAAGAGAAGCTTCTTGTGAATAGCAAACTCAAAATGGTTGGGGGGTTTTTTGTATTGTTTTGTTTTGTTTTGTTTTGTTTTGTTTTTTTTTGTTTTTTTTAATGAATCTTAACCCACACCTCCAATCCTGTTTCATTGACTGCTGAGTTCAGAGGTTTTGATGACAGTAGTCTGGGCATTCACAATTTTTTCCCTCCTCTATGAGATTTTGAATTATGATTCAGTATGGAAAAGAAAAATAAAAGGGAATGTTTTGATACACTGTGTTAACTTATAAATGTAACTCGGAAGAAGGTCTGACTATGAAGGCAGATTTGTGTGTTAACCATTGTATCTAAAAGTCCAGAAATCACTAGGGAGCCTCAGATACTTATGATAATATTTTAGACTGGCTGGCTACACAGTGCACTCCTTAAGTACGTTGTCCACCTTATCTGATATGCAACTGATAGTGCTGTCAAGGAAAAACAGGAAACACATGCTAGTGTAAACTGTTGCAGGCTACTGTTCAATGGTCTCTTTTTTGCACTAAACTAAGAGTATAGGGACATCATTTTTTAGTGTCACTCTAGGCAAACAAAACACATGTCTGCAAAGGAATCTCTTTGGGGTGCAGATAATTTGCAACATGCACATGTAAAAAAAAACAAAAAAAACAACAAAAACAGTCATACATGAACATCACATTCCTGTAAGACTTGCAATTTTCTATAATTTACAACTAATAGCAATTTTATGCTGCCACAATTTGTGCAGTGCTCACAGTTTTCATTCAAAATTTTCTTTTCAGTGTTAGTTTTCATTGCTTTGAATACCATAAATATATTCCATTTATATCAACATTTTAGAGATGGAAAACTGAAATCCTCTGCAAACAAAACAATCTCCATTGGTAGGTACCATGAGGAGCAGGTTTGATTTTTTATTTTTTTTTTTATTTTTTTTTTTTTTTTTTTTTTGTTAATATTTTTTTTTTTTTTTTTTTTTAAATTGGAAAAAAAAATTTTTTTTTTTTTTTTTAGTTTTTTTTTATGTTA
>VUQI01049618.1:0-11859 GCA_015106735.1 Paratilapia polleni | reverse complement strand
ATCCCCAAGCAGTCGTGGCAGATTGCTGCCCCTCCCTGAGCCTGGTTCTGCCGGGGGTTTCTTCCTGTTAAAAGGGAGTTTTTCCTTCCCACTATTGCAAAGTGCTTGCTCATAGGGGGTCGTTTGACTGTTTGGGTTTTCTGTTTAATATTGTAGGGTCTTTACCCTAAAATACAAAACACCTTGAGGTGACTATTGTTGTGAATTGGCTCTATATATATAAAATTGAATTGAATTGAATTTTAAATCTAGCACACCACAAAGTAATAGAGTTAGTTAATGATGTGCTCCTTGGTTTTGGAAATAACATGATATAGTTAGTAGGACTTGCTAAGAGTTGTAGCTCATGCTAGAGGAGAACACCTTGTTTAGTGAATTGCTTTCACTTCTTTGCTTGCAGTTTTAGTTTTTAAAAAAATATTTAAAATACCACACAAGATACCACCTTAAGGTTGCAGTCTCCTATTGAGGTTTTGCAGTCACATGAATGCTAACCATTTTACGTTAACTTGTCAGCCATTTTGGATGTGTGACAATGTAGGGTCAAGTGAATAAGGCCCCAGTCACACAGACCCAGAGACCGGATTGTGACCATCTGGCAACCATGAGTTGCGAGGTAAAAATGTGTATTCCCCAACCGGTTGGTGAAAACCTCTTTGAGATTGCTTTGGTCGCTAGCTGATTGCCTATTGGTCACCTGTAGTTTGCATGGAACACGCTGACTTGTCTGCAGACACTTGCCAGCTACTCTTCAAGCAGTAGTGAAAGTGCAAAAAGTGCAACACAAATGGGAAACAGAGACTTTTTCCCTTCAAAGTAAAATTTGTGCCTTTTGAAACATGTTGGCTGCAGTGCTGAGGCACAACTTTTATTTGGAAGGCAAACATTCTCGCCTTCAAAACATTACACTTTTTCAAGTTTTACTATCACTTAGCTAGTAGTTAGCGAGTGTTTGCAGACAAATCAGCGTCTTCAATACAAACTACAGGCAACTGTGGCAGTCTGCTAATCATCAAAATGTTTGATACAGCAACCTCTTTCACCTAGCGACAGGCAGCAACCTCGAGGAACCACTCGCCAACTGGTCGGGGAATACACCTTTTTACGGGGATTACACATCCACCTCCAAATTAAAACGACATTTTCTCTCTCAAAACTGTTCCTCTTGTGAAAATCCACAACCAGGCTTAATCCGTCTCTGTCTCTAAAATAACCGGTAGATTAATGGCTCCTGTTTCACCTTGCTGATCTCATGTCAAATATTTCCTATTAAAGTTTTCTTCTGGAGCAGACAGAAGACTGACCAGCTAAGGTTTCATATGTACTTGTCACGTTTCTGGTCTTCAAATACACACCGTCTCAGTCATGGATGACCTTGCATGCTCGTGCCTAAGCCTGTGTGTGAGTACATATTGTATAAGTGTGTGTGTGTGTGTGTGCATGTTCTTCGTTCTCAGCAATCTGTGTCCCAAGAGCTACTTATTGTAATACCGTATCATACTCATCCTGTCATCAATCTCTTTACCTAACACAGACAAGGCCTCTCTGTCACAAACACATGAATACACATTCCATCTGGAGAGAGTAATGGTACTGTGCCCAAAGGGCGAGTACTGCAATAGTACCAGGATTCTGTTGATTTGTGTGTGTGTGTGTGTGTGTGTGTGAGAGAGAGAGAGAGAGAGAGAGAGAGAGTGAGTAGGAATAGGTTAAAATGGCTGTAACATTTGGGGAAGGCAGGAACCATGCTGGCTCTGTTCCCGCCCTTTTCTCAGCTCTGACCTCACTCTGAAACTTGGTCCCCTTAAATGTAATGCACACAGACACATACAGACACTTGTTCAGTCACATGCCTACATACACACTTGTTCACCAATGCACATGCTCAGTTACACACACATACACACAACCAGCTTGTACAGATTCTGTGGCACACCTGAACAAAAGAATATGCGCGCACACACACACACACACAGATGACAGGGCTACTGTGACAGACTGGAGCAGGAGAGCAAGTTTGTCCAGGGAAAGGAAATGTGTCTGTTTGTTCTGTGATTAAAGGTGTAGCAGCCAAAGGGGGTAGGAGGAAGCAGAGAGAGAAACAGAAGACGAGTGAGAGAGAGAAGGAGCAGACAGACAGAGAGGGAGAGGGGGAAGAGGGCAACAGTGTTGTGTTACATTTAGACCCAGAGCAAAGACAAGATGTACATGGGGGACCGATTAATGGAGCTCTTCTGAGAGTGATGAAAAGCTTTTTCTACAGCCTGCAAGGCAGTCAGATGTGCAGCTGGGAGAGTGCAGCCTGGAGGAATTCAGGTGCTCAGGACAGATTACACTCAAAAATTTATAGATATCATCCAAGAGAAAGCAGCTTTTCACCAGAATACAACAGCAGCAGCAGTGGATTGCATTGTGCCAGTCATCCTGGCACTGCTCTGGAGCCACTGGTCATAGAGCCGGTGTCCTCTCCTGCCAGAGGTAATGCCACCTCCTGGGAAGCCGTGGAGAGCTGGACAGCCTGATCGAGCAAGACAGACGAGAAAGCGGGGCAGATTTCAGAGAGATGAGAGCAGCCACAAGCTGAGGAGAACCAAGAGAGGGAGACGAACTGAGTCGCCGAGAAGAGGAGGGTGAGGACGAGTTAAAGAGAGTAGGCTAAAGAAAGATGAGTGTGCCAACGAACTGTGGGTTCTTTTACTCTGTGGAGCGGAGTATCACGGTGCGGAGTGGGAACATATGGGGATCACCGTGTGCTGTCAACAGACCTATTGACATCATGCAGAAACGCAGGCGGTAATTAAGAACTATATCATTTACTCTCACTCAGTCCTTTTGCCTATCTTTTCTTCATGTCTCCTTTCATCTTTTAAATACACACACACACACACACACTCAGATATACACAGTGTATGTGTCATTATACAGATTATACAGTGTACTATATGAAGTTGGGAAGCATGGGTGTACTGGTAAAATGGACTTTTATTGATATAAAAGTTAATTTTCAAGTACCTAAAATACTGAGGGCATCCATGTCTATTTTTCATATCCTATGAGTTGTAATAGGAAAATTGATGGCCTACAGTGTGCTACAGTGCACAAGAGTGACTCTAATGTGATTTTTGTTTTTGAAAATCGCAGTTTTTAAATATGTGAACATCTTTTTTATACTGTATATCTGAGTATGTAATATGTTTAGACTGCAAAGAGTTTTTATCAGCTGCAATATTTACAAAAACATTTTTTGTCCTTATCAGTTGTTGTGGTCCAAATCAGCATTTCCCAAAATATTTTTTTTTAATCACATTTCCTCTTCACCCCTTTTTAGGCACTGTTCCAGACTCAAAACACACCAAAATATCTTTTCATTCTGAAGACCTCTTGCAACTTTGAACAAGAGTCAACCTTAGAGTACTATGTGAAAGTGAGAGCTTTTTGATCATTTGAATATAGCAGTGCATCCTGGTTAAAAAAAAAAAAACAAGCAGGTTACAGTCCAGTTTTTTTTATATTGATAATTACAGCTGTGGCTAATCCATGCTTTTAGAATGTGTCAGGTACAAAGCAATACAGAAGTACATCTGTAATTTGAAATCTGTATTTTTAGACTGCAGATGACGGTTTGTGAACTAACTGCAGGGCACTTCAAGGTAGTGAAGTGGAGCAATCATGTAATAGATTTATGTTATCAACTTTAAAACAAAAATGGCAAAAATTGAGCTAACATATCTACTCACTCTATCAATTTTTCTAATGTCGCTACTGCACAAAACACCTGCTGTCCTGTGGGTAAAAGTCATCTAAGGGACTTCAGAGATGCAGATTTTACATGGTGGTTTAATTAACTCGTGATTTCGCTGCTTTAACAACGGGCCACCCTGTTGCTGTTACACATTAACAAACTTTAGGTTGTTTTCCTGCACAAGCATGTGCTGCTGTGTTTCTAGCATGAGAAATCCTGTTTCATAATACATTACTTTTTCTCATTAAAGCTTATCCATCTTACATGCAGCTTTAATGCTACTGTCCTTCTCACAGGAAAAGTCCTGCATAACTTTTGTGATTTCACACAGGCTGTGAAGGAGGACTCGGAGATAAAGGCATGTTTACATTACAGTCCTCTGTCCTCTTTCTCAGGCCGGGTTTTTGTTTATCAGATGTAATGCAGAACATTTGTGAGCATTGGGGATTTTAAAGGACAGTTGCCCCATACAAATTAATTCCTCTTGGGACCCATGCCAAGAAATGCAATTGACTTCTGCTCTTAAACAAGCAAAATCTCCTCCTTAGCAAAAATTTGAAATTATGGAGACGTCGGACAATTACTCATTACATTACTGCTCAGATTACTTCCACCTGTGGATCTAAGACATCTAAAAAGCATTACGAGCAGTGGTCTTTGTTGTAGAAGGTCAGTAAATGTTTCCAAGGAGGGGGAATCACAGACTAGAGGAAGTAGAGATCTTTATTTGCATGAATTATTGATCTGAGAGGCTATGCTAGTGATAGTTTTGATAGAACTGAAGAGCCAGAGTCTGCACCACCAGCCTATTTTTCAGTAGTTTGTTACAGAGCCCATTTTGGAGTATTCAAGAAAAATACCTTTTATATGCACTTTATTCATACCTACTTAGCTTTTTTCTTTCTCCCTTTTGTCACGTGTCAGCCAGTCCACACAGCTATGATAAAAAAAAAAACCTGATATCTGTGGAGCCAGTGTAGACACTCAGATGTCAGCCACAGCTCCTTTTGTCTATAAAATATAGTCATCCATGAGTAGTTCCCCACATAGGCATGAGATAAGCTGACAAATTAAACCTGCATGGGGAGGAAGGATATAAATCTGCAGCTTTTGACATCAGACGCCAAACTTAGAGTGTCTTGTGTGGCTGCAGTGCGTGATTTAAAGGCCAATTATCTCAGTTAACTACAGAAGAAAACATAAAAGTAGATCTTCTACTTAGATGGATATGTGCTGAGTCAGTGCAGTAGATAGAAGGGTTAGCGCTTTATGAATGCCACACTATTTTTTTAAGTCTTGACAGTATTTTTTGCCCATTGGTGGTTATTGGTTTCTCCTTTTAACTGTTTCAACTTTTCTGAAAAGTGAACAAATAAATTCCCTCCAAATTCCTGGGACTCTAGCACCTTATTAGCTTGACTTATAAACCTGCGTTTCTTTTTCCTTTAATTTAAATGTTATGAAATTCAAATTGGCCATAGGTTTTAAAAGTAGTCTGTTAGGCACATTCAGTTTAACTATATTTAAAAGTTCAGAACAATATGATTTTGAAGAGGGAGTCACAAATACCAAAAGGGGGGCTGTGAAGTAGACTGCAATGTAAGGAGTGAAAAAACTTTCAACTTGGTAAAATAATAAGGCTGAACATATAAACTACCAGTGAGAGACAGCAACAAACAATGTTAATAATACAGGATTTCGTCTTCACCCTCTCAGCATGCTGCAGCCCAAGTAGGAGCTTCACTTTTAGTCCCTAGTCGTACTAAAAGCCAAATAGTTTTGGAGCTATAGTGAGTTGGTCTTCAAAATGAATGCAGTTTTGTGGTAACTGTAGTTATACTGTATAGTTGGTAATAATACTGCAATATTGTTGTTGGTACTGTGTATTGACAAACGTGGTGTGGGTTCTTAACTTATGGTGGAACAACAGATGATAGTGGTATTCTACAGATGCTAGTTGGCTAGTCAGTCCACCGCTTTGTTGGACCAGATGGAAATATCTCATCTAATGGATGGATTGCCATCACATTTTGTACATTTTTACATTCATGGTCCTCCAAGGGTGAATCCCAATGAGTTACTTTAGTGATCACTTTTGTAATCTAGCTCCCCACACTGTAGCAAATTTTTAAACTGTGCAGCACAAATACCTGCAAAATTAACCCCTTTATCCTCAGTCTTAGTTGTATGATTGTTAGTAATCAATACGCTATAAGCTAACTTGCCATGCTACATGGTAAACATAGCTGCAAAACATCAGCGTGATAGCATTCTCATTAGGAACCTGTTATCAGCATAAAGTTTATGGCTGCTTTCTCTCTCTCTCTTTCTCTGTATCTCTCTTGGCTAAAATGTTTAAATTGTAGTTATTTTCTATATAATGACTCACAGAGGCTGCACTTTGATGTTGGGTTAAAAATTAAAAGCTGGGTAATTAGCTCCGTTGCTTTGAGCCATTTTACTTCTCCCTACTCTCCAGCCATTTACAGGCAGCTGTGTGTCCACAGGCTGTTGATCTAATTTACCTCAGCAATGTCTGCAGTGGGCTGAGCACAAAATGAAGTGGCAATGACATGGAGTATTATGCAGGTTTGACAGTGATGGAAAGAATGGAAAAATCCTAAAGATTATTTCTAAATAAACCACTGATGGCAGATACAAGTGTGGGCTTTGTTAGGTGTTTGGGAGTGAGAGAGTGTGATTTATGCTCAGAGTAATTTAATATAAATTAAGTGCGCTACAAAGCTGACAGCTTTGGCAAAAAAGTTGAGCTTTAGAAGTGCATTCTTAGAAACTCAATACTCTCCCCTGTCAGTTCAACCTGGGAGGAGAGGAGGAGGAAAGAGAAATCTTCATCTGCCTAATTTATCAAAGTCTCTAAGTGTGAATGTTGGATGCACTCAGATGCTTTAGACGCCAACTCCCTTTAAGTAGTTTTTAGATGCGTACAAAGACTCTTATCTTTACACGTCGTTACACGACACTTGTGCCAGGGGCCAAATATCATTTGAATTTGCCAGGTCACCATGGCCTTGATAAATGAATCCAAGCTTTCCGTTGCACTACTCATTTGCAGAAGTGATTAAGTCATCTTGTGCCCGCTATACTTCATAGCTCTCACAGGTCCTGGAAAAGTAGAAGAGGTGTCTCAGCCAAAAGGCACTTTGTCGTAATAAATGTCTGTGGAAGTGTTTCCAAAGCATTTCTTAATTCATCAGTTCTTCCTAGTGATGGTCTGGCCCACAGGGAGGGGAGCAACATGGACCTCTATTCTATCTGTCTCACAGAAGGAGGTAACAGGTCCCCTGATGGGTTGCAGGCCTCAGGCACGCAGACGAGCAAATACTGTACTTATGTAGGATGTGAAATCGCTGTGTCACAGATGTTATGGACTCAATGCTCCTCCCCAAATCCCTCAACTTCAGTGTCCAATCATGAGCTCTCAGGACATGACCGCACAGGAAGATCTTTTGTAACATGACTGCCTGATTGCTCAGCGGTATGCCTGTGTGTAACTGTACATCCGTCTATGCCATGCAAAGATTATGCTTCAGTAGAAAAGTTTAGGCTTTTTTCCTGTGAAAGAGGCAAAACACAAAATGCATTGCTTTACTCATATTTGAAGACTGTGCACTTTAGATCATTACAAATCATGAAAATCACACAGCATTACAATAAACTGTCATCTTCATATATCCAGGCTACTGAATACAGGCATGATCTGACAGACTTTATCTAAGCCATCAGCTGAATTTTTGGTAACATTTAAAATATCCTCCACCTTCCAGTAGCCTGTGCATGCATTAATGTAACTTAAGAACTTGCTCAATGACATGTTTGTAAGAAAAACAAATTAAGAAAAATATTGTGATATTTGTAAATTTAAGTAATTTAAATTTTAAGAAATTGTCTTTTTGTGTTATGAATGATTGATTAATAGTTATTTTTTTATTCTGACTACTTTTGAGATCCTACTAGCGCTATTAATTGCCATCCAGCTGGTCTTTTTTACTGGAGGACAGTGATAAGCACAGCAGTGTTTTTTATGTTTTTCCTCATTAAAGTAAGATTTGGTTCAGGTGAATACATTATTACGTAGAGTGAGATGGACTTGTGTTGGAATGACTTCCAACTACATAGTGATGCTGATTTTTCTTTTTTTTTTAATTGAAGTGGTCTCTTAATTTTTTTCCAGAGCTGTAATTGTACACTTAGAGGTTTTTCCATGCAGGGAGTCATTTATTTATGTTGTAGTATTTTCTATATGTGTGACCTACTGTTCATTTGCAATTTAAACAACAGTCTAGCGCGAAAAAGTGTTCAGAAAGATATCCTTTGCAAACTGTCCACACATTATTCTACATCTTGTCTTCATAACTGTAGGGTTAATTTTTAAAGTTCTCTTATGGAAAGGCAGTATTTGAACCAAAGGAATGTGTTTGCAGCGACAGATTGGCTATCCAAGTCCACTTTCATAGATTAGGCACAAAATATGCAAAACTGTCAAAACAATTTGGCTGCACTGAAATTGTTGGAATTTTTGCAGCTGATAGAGCTTATGTAACTGTAACTTAAAACCATTTGTTGGAGAGAGAGAAAACACTGCTATCTACATATTTAAAATGGATACATTAGTATTTCCTTCTGCTTTTTTCCACCGGGAGATCCATAGCACCGCTGATTGTGGTACTGTACCTCACCAGTGCTTAGACTGTATCAAGCTAACTGATGATTGAAGGCAACCACTTCACACTGTAAATGGTATCAGAGGTCCACATCCAGGCTTTGTATTGTTTTTCAAAGGAAGAAACCTGAGGAAGAGGGCTGGATTCTGCTCTGGTGATACGAGTCATCAGAGGGGAAACCCTGAGAGTCTGGCAATAACATTTTATATGTAATAATAACCTGATACAACCACACTTTCAGTGTTTTACTTCTGTCACTCATTTTTGCTTTTCTGTGATAAATAAATGCTGTTTGACAAATTTAATGTGGTACAGCATGACAGCGATATATCCTATTATTAATTCATCTTGCAATTCACTTGGATTCTCCCAAGGTTTGTGAGATCATGATCAGGAGGGAATCCATCCTGCCAGACTTAACAAGAAGTCGGCGTCCTGGAACTACCAGACAATAAGGTTGCAGCTATGTTAGGAATGACACTAGATAGTTCATCGAGTCACCTTCCAAGAATTTTATTTTTTTAAGTGACTGTGAGAACCTTTCAGATTTTCTTTACAAAGACGACAAGTGTAATCTAACTACATGCTAACTACATACTTACCTATTTTGCTTGAAGTTAGCTGATGGTGGATGGTTCATCAATTCACCTGTCAAGTCTTTTTTGAAAGTTCTTAACAGAACCATCTAGGATGTCCTTAGAAATTATCTGTTGCATCAGGTTAATAGTCAATAAACTTAAACTTTAAATCTCCTGTTTTCTTAAATTGAATTGCAATTTGTTTCAATGTACCTGTAAAATAGATAACTCTTACTTCATCAAGGAAATCATACATCTCTTCTAAGCCAAACATTCATTGGTCAACAGATGAAACAGTGCAGTTTTTTTCACATCAGTGGCTGTAATCAAACTTGTCCTATTATATAAGTATAGTTTGTCTCATAATTCTTTTCATTTGTTCTATAAAAAGATTAGGGAAGTGATTCTGTGTTCCTGCCTTTCTGTTGTGCCTGCTACGCTGGGTTATATTCTATAAAACCAGTTTTCAGTGCTTGATTCTGAACAATGGTTATGCTTTTGTATTGCCAGTGCATAATGTGTATACTTAGCTATCATCTCGTCACTAAGAGGCTGAACTACTGGGTCTGTTTTTGTTGGCCATGAAGTGTTAAAATAGCTAAAAGCGTTTGTTTGTGTTGCTGTTCATAAGTACTTTCTTAAGCAGTCTCAGCTGTGCTCTGGTTTAAATGTCTGTGTTGTTTTGTTGAATGCTTTGAGAATGATCTACAGTTTGAATACCAAAACTGTGTGCTATATGTTTCCTCCATGTTTCCTCCATGTTTTTTAATAAGCAGGATTATTTAGTAACAGATGAGAGAATGCAAACCATGAGGGGGAGAAGCTAATTCTAATGTTTTCTTAGATATTTCTTTCCATGTACAGGTTCCACTGTAATCAGTTAAATAGTAGTTTGCCCTTTTGGGAAATATACATACTTGCTTTATTGCTGAGAGTTAGATGAGAAGCTGTCCTCGCTTTGTTTAACGGTCACAAAATCTGCCTGTAAGAACCTGTAAAATTCATTAATGAACATGTTGTATCAGCCAAAAATTTGTCTAGCACAGAGCCTCCCATGACACGAATTATTGTTGTTTGCAATTGTTTGTTTCCAGTTTGTCATTGGCTGTTCCTTTATGTATTAATGTACAGACATGTTAAATGTATCAATGTTCTCATTTAATTCTCAACAAGAAAGCTGATAAGTGTATTCCCAAAAATTATTGAAGTATTCTCAGTGTTTATATTGTATGTCTATATAGAGTTTTTAAATATACAATCATGTGAATTGAGGAACATTTGATCCTCTTTGAAACAGTGTTAATGGATAAAGGGGATAAACTTAAACAAAACCTTTTCAGTCATTTATTGAACAAAAATACCAATAGATGTATTGTTCTCCTGTAGAAAAGTATTGTATTGCATTGGCCCATTTAGCAGAAATAATGTCTTGTAGGCTTTTTGCATAATTGTCCACCAGTCTCTGACAAATATTTGACCACTCTTCCATGCAACATTCATTTAGTTGTGATATGTTTTTATTATTTCTGTTTCAAATCCCCCACGTTTTAAAAGGATTCAATCTGGGCATTAACTAGGCCTTTCCATAACTCCCTGGATTATTTTGGGTGCTTAGAGTTATTATCATGTTGACTTCTGGTTCAACTTTCAGGCAGATGTCCTCACATAATCTTCAAGGATACTGTTTATTTATGATATACTGTATTACAGAATTCATGGTTGAATCAATAACTGTAAGCTGCCCAGTTCCTGAGGCATCAGATTAATCCCAAACTATAATAAGCCGGCATGTTTCACCACTGGTATGATATTCTTCTTCTGAAAAGCAGGTCTGCCTGTGCCCAAGGAACTCAATCTTTGACTTGCCAGTTCAGAGCAGAGCACATTATTCCAGAGGGCCTAGACTATGCCTGCAGTATATGTTAACTGGCAAAGTGTTGTTTCCCAGTAATGTTGTTTTTGGATAACAAAGGTTTTTTTCCTGGCACGTAACCTCTGTCCAATTGTGGTATGCACTTTGAAACCTTTGAAACAGTTGCATGAGTTACCTGCAGGTCCTGTAATTCAATATGGGGGTTCTTGGAGACTTCTTTTTGCATCAGACACATGCTATTGGACTGAATTTCCTGGTGCAGCCAGTTCTGGACAGTTGCCAGTTGTTTTCCTTACCTTTCCTTTCCTTATGATTATTTTCAGAGTTTTATTTCAAGATCTTTTTTAATTCTTTGCAGAATACTACAGACTTTGGTAGCAACAGAAATCCCTAGATGTCAATCGAAGCTTAAAATAAGGCTTAAAATAAGACAGATTGCACCTGGTGCTCCCTAAGGAAGTTTTAACCATTGGCGCATGATCTGAAACTCCAGATTTTAATCTTATGGATTTGAATGTGTGATCAGTGCAGTCATTTTCAAATTATTAAAATGTTTCTTAATAACATGAAAATGTCAGTGCCATCTGTCATTTTTTAACTAACTTCACTGAACTATAGGCACTGTTTCAAATAGCATTACATACAGCTCTGGCAAAAATTAAGAGACCACTCCAAAATTATCAGGTTCTCTGATTTTGCTATTTATAGGTATATGTTTGAGTAAAATGAACATTTTTATTTTGTTCTATAAACTACTGACAACATAACTCCCAAATTCCAAATACAAATATTTTCATTTAGAGCATTTATTTGCAGAAAATGAAAAATGGTCAAAATACCAAAAAAGGTCCAGTGTTTTCAGACTTCAAATAATGCAAAAAAAGCAAGTTCATATTCATTTTTAAACAACACATTACTAATGTTTTAACTTAGGAAGTGTTCAGAAATCAATATTTGGTGGAATAACCCTGATTTGCAATC
>VUQI01049612.1:0-14740 GCA_015106735.1 Paratilapia polleni | reverse complement strand
GACAGTGACCCAACTTCACATTAAGAGCTGCAATACTGGCATTCACTTATTTTTAATACTGCTGGTATTAAAAGAACAAAGCAAAACAAACGTGTTTCTCTTTTTATGGCTACCTGTGTAAACTGTCAATAAGTATAACATCATTAAATCCATTAACTTGGCTGCACTTTTAGTGACTATTCCTCAGGTTTTGCATTCAAACTTTTTCAAAATCAGACAAAACTAACAAAAAACAACCATTAGTCAATGAAACCATTGATATTTTTTAATCAAGTATGTGTTAAGCAATCGCCACTACTAGACCTCAACCATGTGTGGCGCTTTAATTTTCCACTGACAACACAGTGAAATCTAATCACATTCTTCCAGTCAAATGAGAGTCACAAGATGGGTTTGCAGGAGCAGCAGTTTTCCAATTATCCAGCTGCTAAATCAAATAGACATGCCTCCTGATGAACAAGCACGTGCCTGCACTGGAGTCTTGCTAGCCACAGGTCACACATGCTCTTTGAACAACCAGGTTTTTTTTTGTAAATGCACACAAATATCCACCCTGTTAAACATCTGAGACATTTTTACATATTTGAGAAAACTTTTTAGATTTGTGTTTCTCTCACCTGACCAGGCTGTAGCCCAGCTTCTCCATGTCAGCTGTGTCACTGGGTGTTTTTCTGGCCAGGATACCTCCATGCACAGCAGGATGCAGGGTCTTCACTCTGCCTCCGAGCATCTCTGGATGTCCAGTCAGCGCAGACACATCCCTGACACACACAGCAGAGACTCTGACAGCTTAGAGCAGGCCTCACATACTGCAGGTAACTGCTGCGTATAACTGACTTAGACTGTGAGAGCTACTCACCTGACCGCCAGTCCAGCATCCCGCAGGGCTTTGGCTGTGCCACCTGAGGCCACCAGAGACAGCCCCACATCCACCAGCTTTTTAGCAAAGTCCAGCAGTCCAGTTTTGTCAGACACACTCAAAAGTGCTGCGAGGACAGACGAGCAGAGATTTAACCCCTGACTTTAGGCATTTCACAGACACAAACGGGGAGTAAAAGCGTGTTTTAGTGAGGTGAAGCTGACCACGTTGGCTAATGTTAGCCAGTCAGCTAGCAGCCTGCATGTCGCAATGACAAAACTTTACAATGGCGTCAGAAAGTTACTTTAACGTTCAGAAAAACTCTCACCAAGCTCCGAGGAGGCCATGTTCACGGTCACAGTATTCGCAGTGCACAGTCTGTCTGAGCTTTCTGCTCAGGCTGCTCCCAGTTTCACAATTACCGAACGATGCACAGCAAGACAGAGGAGACAAACCTACAAGCGTTTCACTGCTTCATTATGTGCTTCAAAACTACAAACACCCGCCCTTCTGAAGTCGGCCCGCCCCACACACACAAGCGCACCCAAAAGAGCAATATGGCGCAGAAAATGCGCATTTACGTCGGGAGAAACTGCGAAGCAAGCACAAATTACTACTACTACTCATAACAACAACAACAACAATAATAATAAATAAAAACATTCTTTGATAGACAAAAGGGTTTCTAATTATCTTTAGATTTATGTCTTGAAATGTGAATTCCGTATAAATTATGAACTTCAAATTCATATCATCAGTAAAGCAGTAACTGGCTATGCCCTCTTTAATTCGTCACATTTTCCATTTACTATTGTTTATTACATAATACATTACATACATAATATCAAAATGCAATGTCGGATGCAAATGTTGTAAAAGTGTGATCATGAATTATATAAAATAGTCTATATGTAGACTTATGAAACAGTTAATTTGAGGATGGGCTGGTAAAATTACAACTCTATCAAATTACAGCTCATTTTCTTTCACGACCTTTTTGCAAGAGCTATACTAATTTGCTGTCTGTTCAATGAAAAGTTTTCTTTTTGGACATTTCTGCATTCCAGGAGGCTTCATAAAAAAAATCTGGCTGCTGCTCAAAGCTACGTGAAAATCCTATCCAGAATACAAGATGACATGATCAGCTTCACTGCAGCATTACCTGGACCAAAATGCAGCCGCCCTCTCCACCTCCAGCTGTTAAAAAGTCCAGCCAGGCGAAGTGTCTTCTTGGGTTTTGCCACAAGAGGGCAGTCACGGCCCTTCTTTGTACACGTGTCTGCTCAGTAGTTCCCTGTTTTTAGATCCAGAATGTTTTCTGGTTTTTATGTTTTATTCACAAATAATCCGAATCTTGGCAAACTTCGCTGACACCATACCCTTAGTCAGATTTATGTGCACAGCTGTGTCTGAACTTTCCCATCAATGAAGAAGACTTTATTCCTAATTAATAAATGCATGCGTCATGTGTCAAATATTCTGCTCTTTTGTACTGTTATTGCTATCAAAGAAGATTATAGTTTTTTCTTTTTCTTTTGTGTTCTTAACTTTCATACTACTACTACTGCTACTACTACTGATAATAATAATAATATAATAATAATAATAATACAGTGTTTTTTTTTAAATGTATATTTAGACTTTTTGCTGATCAGCGTGAATTTAAGGTGAGGCAACTATGACAAGACACCAGGAAGAGCCACTATAATTGGTAAAACACCTGTAACATACGGTGAATTAAGAGTGATTGGAACATGAGGTTGAATGGGACAATATACCTACACAGGGTTTATTTACGCACCTGATGAGTGAAAATTAACAGCATAGGTGGGTGGCATAAGCATCAGATAGGAAGCTGACCACCAAGACCACAGGCAAAGTTTAAGCTCTTTATCATGAAGTCATAAAGTTGCCATAGCTAATAGATTGCACCAAACATTGATAGAAACACGAATGTGATGCACTGCTGCAGCAAAACCAGCAAATTCTGTTTTTGGAATAAAGTTGTTATTTGTTGCATGATTTCTGGTGAATGGTGCAGTGGTAAAATGCTTTACTAATGAAGAAAAATATATTCTGCGTACTCTACACCAGTGCTCTTCATGCGTGCAGACTACTAATCAACCACAAAAATATTCATGGACCAGCTGAAGTTTGCAAGCAAGGTATTGCTATTCTTCTCAGGGCCGGTGAGTAACCCATTAAACCAACAGGTGCTTCTTCCATGTAGTTGTAATGTAGTACCCATTCTTGATCATGACATGACACAACTATAAAAGGTGAAAAGCCTGCCTTGCCAAAGGCTGGGAACTTTGTGAAAGCATCCAGCTTTCACTGGTAAAAAGCTGTTGTGACAGTACGGAAAAGCAGCTTCATACTGACTGTAATAAAGTTAATCAGAAATGAATATGGATTCTTAATTAATAATTAAAAATGAGCAAGCCTAAATCAATGATAAAAGCTGTCCCAGTCACCCTGGGACCCAAACACCAAGGGGTCAGTTTACAAAGTCATATCACCTTCATTCCTCCTCCAAATGGACAGCATCTTCATTGCTACAGAAATATGTCATGCACTGGGCTGATTTTTGTTTAAATTTATGACATGAACATTTACACAAGACGGAAATTCAAAAACTGTCCCAATCACCCTTAATTCATCCCGCATTTCTTGCACTAATAAATGACGCTCATGAATACATTCACCCCTAAAACGCCTCTTCAATAAACTTTACTGGCAAAAAAAAAAGTGCCCTTTTCGTGCTTTAGAACAGCGTTTTAAGTCGGACAGATGTGAATTTATGGGGCCCCGTCTCTCACTGCAGCCTTACTTCTCCATTAGTTAAGTGACAGGACAGAGCCCCGGGAAACCTGCAGCAATACGCGTGATTACGTTAAAAGATCGCACAATCTGTTCATATTTACGTAATGAGCCCGACATTTTGCTGATTGATTAAACTACAGGGTGTAAATATTTTAAGGGCACCCTGATTTATAATCCAACAACGCAAAAAGAGGCCGATTTATTTGTCTACCTATGAAAATGGGGGGTTTCTGGTAAACCGCTCTGACATCTCAGGGGTGACTTGAGTGATTCAATAGACAGTGAAACACTTTTATAGAAAGACACAGGCTCACTATGCATTATTGGTTAAAACAGAAAGAGGCAGAGGGCCTGTCAGCACTTCTGTCGCAGCCACTGTTGAGAAAAACTGACAGCATTATCAGCAGTAACCGTAATTTACGCGGGGAATTTTTAATCAACACGAACAGTGTATTCAGATTAAATTAGAGGAGAAACAGAATCAATGACCTCCATATATTCCTCCGCTGCCTTATCAATTAGCTGTGATTTTTGTTCTGTGTCAGAGGGGCCTTTGTCATAAAACGGGCCAAATGGCATTTGTCATACAGCTGACAAGTCACACAACTAAATGAGCTCCTATTGATTCGCGAGATTTTTCATCAGCCAAATTAAAAGCTGCAGTTTGATAGAGGTTCACTCTGCAGCCGTGTTACATTCACTCCTACTAAATCAAGCCAAAGTTAAAGGAAAACTCTTTTGGAGTTAAATATTGGTGAGCTAAAACGCGGCTTCAGATTAATGATCAGTTAAGGTCTTAACCAGGTTCGTTAGAGCTCTGCTGTCACAGAGAGTCCACACGTTTACCTGTTAAAACTGCCATCAAACTCAGTGTGTCCTTGTGTTTCCATCTTTCTTCCCGTTTTGATTTGCACCACCTTCTGCGATCCCTCTCTCAACACGATCTGTATCATCATTGAAAAGTTGTTGTCATAGTTTATTGCGTTCCTCACCTCACAGACCCTGGAGGTCTTTTTCATTCAGTTGATCCTTCACTGACACAGAAAAAAAAAAAGGTGTCTGCAATTTGTCACCTTACATAAATAGATGCTTTGGTGGCTCTGTGTTTGATTGTGAAGCATAGCTTACAGTTCAAATGCTGTATCTGTAATTTTGACCTAGACAAATCAAACTGAAAGGACTTAGAGGAGAAAATATGTTGATTTTCTTTGCCTTGATTGTATGGGGTAATAAATATATGGATAAACCAAGATGAACTGAGTAATACACAAAATGATGCACATAAAAATAAAAGTCTGCTTTTAATCACAGGACTACAAATTGTGGCAATTTTACATTTTGAGACTGTGAAATTGAAAAGATAGCACATTTGCCCAAACCCGTAACAGCACCAACAAGTGCTGCACTGGGAATATTTCAGCAGAGATCTCATAATATGCTTTTATGAACACGTTTTCAAATTTGTTCTGTTTTGTTAATATTTGACAACAAATCAAGTTTCATGTCAAGGTGATTCTTTGCATCTGCTGTCAGCTGATATTATGCAGGACATTATTCATCCTAGATAAAAATAGGTATGAATATGAGTTTTATAATAAAATTTTATGTTTTTTTTTTTTTTTTTACTTGATAAACTTGAGGCTCTTTTCAGTTTCTTATATATAAGATGCACCTTTGCCTATAGGTCCCTGCTAAGAGCCCCGTAAGTGTGCTAAAAGTACTGGTAATCACTTTACAGCTCTGTGTTTTTCACAAGAGGAGACAGAGCCTGCCGGATCAGTTAAGAATGCATTTAATCACTATATAAATATGTGACCGTGGTCTGAGAGCAGGCTAAGTGACGCCGCACTGCATGTCCTCCAATCTGCTCCCTAATCGCAGCCCTTACATAGGGGTCTAATAAAAAGGCCCCTGCAGTTGCACACACTCATCATGCTGTTGCTCTTGGAAATTAAAATGGGCCTATGTGACCACTCACCATCCGGCTTTTGATTGCTTTACTTCCTATTCATTAACTTAATTATTTGGCCATCAGTAAACCTCACCGAGTAATTAATATCTGAGAGCCTTCGCAATAAATTAAAACTGTGAACTGAGGAGTACCCGTGCTTTGTTTTACTACCAGAGGCAGCAGGACTGTGAGCTAATGGGTAGGAGTTGAAAGAGATGCAAATACGAAAAGTTTAGTCCTGGGATTGTTATTGTATTTTCTTAAGATTCAGATTAAGACCTTTCTGGCATTTCTTTGTTATGTACAACAGCTCACAAGGCCTCGTGGTCTACCACTCTGGTCCAGACTGAAATATCTTAACAAACTATTAGATAAAAGTATAGATGTATACATGTTCCTGTTCCCTTCTAGAAAATTCTAATTTATGAATAAATAGCTAAAAAGTGTGGAGTTTGCATGTTCTCCCTGTGCCTGTGTGGGTTCTGGTTACTCTGGGATCCTCCCACAGTCCAAAGAGATTCTTGTTAGGTTAATTGGTGATTCTAAATTGGCCATAGGCGTGAATGTGAGCGTAAATGGTTGTCTGTCTCTCTGTGTTAACCCTGCGATAGACTGGCATCCTGTCCAGGATGTACTCCACCTCTCACCCTATGACAGCTGGGATAGGCTCCAGCCCCAACATGACCCTGAATTGGTTAAGCAGAAGAAAATGGATGGATGGATGATAGCTACAAAGTAAATGACATGGAGAGAACAAATGCACTTTGGGTCAACTCCTGTTGTTTTTAAATGTGCTATACGGTTAAAATGAATCACTATCCTGTTGTAGAAGCCAGCCTCTTTTCAGTTTTGAATGCTACCTCTTTTTGCCTCCCAACTTATTGGTGATTGTCACCAAATAAATTGAAATATATTCAATTCAAAAAAATATGCTCTGTCCATCCACAACACTTGTTTACAGAACGACTCTGGTTTATTCAGACGTTGCTTTGCAGACTTCAGCTGTTAATTTTATGATGAGGTGGCACGTAAGGGTTTCCTTCAATGTGCGCCACCACTTCTGCCTTAGTGCGGCTCCTTTTGCAGATATATGGCTTTGTTGCTTCTTGCCAGGAGGCAGGTTCATTCCCTTCCAGATTTTTTTCTTGACTTCCACATTTTCCTTTAACTGCAATTTCTTTAAAACATTCCAGTGAAAATTGTAAGTTCTACACTTTTTTTAGGCCCCACCTGCCATAGACATCTGTTAATGTCGGTTTAAAGTTTAAAGGAAGTCAGGGTTCATGAGTGTTATTACATGGTCTATTAAGTCCTAACAACTGTGTTGTACATTTGATATATATTTTATATCATTTGAAGAACACTATTAAAAATATTTTTTTCTCACTCTCTCTCTCTCTATCTATCTAGACAGACAGAGAGAGAGAGAGAGAGCATCAAAGAAGACATCAATTCACCTTTTTTTTGTTGTAATTTTGTTTATTTCACAGTTACACCACACAAGTTTGAGATAAATACATGTATGATTTATCTTTGCAATCATTTAAATAAATTAAGTTCATTCATTTACATGTAAGTGACAACAACCAATTCATAAATATTATCAAGAACCAAAAAAAAAATATGAATATTCACATTAAATGCGCTACATGGGATGTTGTGCAAAGTACGGGAGCAGAAACATCTGGAATCTGAGCGTTTATTGGGTCTTTAAAACATCACATAGCTTGTGCGCCTACTGTTTTCAAGCTGTCTCAATACGTGACAGTTCACTTGTCTTAACATATTCGATTCATGAAAATTTTGGAGCTCAGGCTGCCAGTGGATGGAGAAAACACAGGTTGCCACAGAGGGTGCTTGGCAGATGACAAGAGCAAAATTAAGGGAGGAAATGAGCACTTTTTTTTCAGCATGCTGCAGCAATGTATGTTACTTGGTGATGATTTTATTCACAAATAGTTTAAATGGTATACATGTGTCATAATCCTGCATTTGTTTGCGTGAGTGTCTGAATGATTCCAACAAATGTCTTGATTGGAAAAATCTTCTCAGAGCATATGAGGCAAAGATCTTTAGGTTTGTCCTCTCTCACAAATACAGACTTTTCCTGGTGTGATTTCTCTGTAACACTCAGGAAATCATCATGTTTTTTTTTGGGTGCGTTTTCACAGTCCTGCCCCAGTTTTCCTGTCACCTCCACCTACTTGCATCCCCTCCAGCTCATCATCAGAAAAAGGGCTGTGGGAACTGTAGCCAACTTCATTACTACGCTGCAAGAAGTCTGTGGTTCGTGACATCCCAACTCTGTTACCCGCAGAAAGAGGAAAACCACGCTGGGCTGCCTCCACTTCTTCTTCCTCGTCATCCTCCCCCTCTTCTTCCTGTTCTCCGTCCTCCAGTTCAAGATCTATCCTTCGGTCATCCGGGTTCACAGCTCGTCTGCTCTCATCAGATTTCTCGGAGGCTGTCTTTCCTGAGTTGCGTAGTCTCTCCGTCTCAGACTGGGTGGAGGCGGTGGCCTGCTCCTTTGCCTTCCGACTGCGCTTCCACTTCATCCTCCGATTTTGGAACCAGATCTTGACCTGCGAAGTAATGGTAGAAGAAGAAGAAATATCACTATTTATTATCACAAATACTCCCTCCCCCTACCAACTATATTAGAATTCATTAACACCGCCATAATCATGAATAAATACACGACAATAGAAACATAAAATATTTGGGTCTCACATATATGAATATATGAAGATAGATAAACAATGCACACTTGAAACAGTCACAGATGGTCAACATCATCAACATCTTTAAACAGCAGACACAGTTTGTTGATCTGAGGATAAAATCACTGAATGAAGATACTTTAATGTAATTTAACATTTAAAGGTTATTTAATGGCGTGCTCCTGGTTGTTTCCATGGTTTTACACAGCTCCTTGTTTGTCTTATTTAAAGTTCCAATAAAAATGTGTTAACAAGATTAAATCTTTTACGTGGGTCTTTGCAATATTGGTTTCACTCTGATTTTGTGGGATATTTTGTTTTATTTGTCTGATGTCGTTTCTTAAGGGCTGTTTTTACAGTATCTAACAAATACAGTCCTATATCTCAACAATATCACTCATAAAAAAAAGGTTTTTCTTAATCACCCCGAGGCTTTCCTGGTTAAATAAAGGAAATAAAAATGGATATAAAGTCTTACGTTATGCACACAAAGTGCCTATAATACCTGTTAAAATCAGTTATTACATGCACATACAGTGTGCAGGTATGAGCTGAGTGCTGAGGCTGGCCTATAGTTGCAGTTATTTTTGACTTTAAAAGTTGAGAAGAATTTCCATCCGTTCAGTAAAGTTGTTTTGGAGCAAAGATGAGCTCTGCAGTCTCTGGACCCTTTTGGCTTACCTGTGTTTCAGTCAGCATGAGTGAAGTGGCCACTTCAAAGCGTTTGGGCCTGGACAGGTATTTGTTAAGCTTGAACTGGTTCTCCAGCTCCAGGAGCTGCTGGCTGGTGAAGGCAGTGCGGGGCCTCCTGCATTTCCCCAACAGGCCTGGCTGAGGGCCTGCTGGAAGAGGGACAGCAAGGTTATCAACTGTGTGTGGATCCATGTAAGTTGACTGTTATTTCATAAAATCTGTTTTCAGAACTTCAGAGCTTTCAGTCTAACACAGAATAAATGAATATCTTTGTTTTGATAATTCATCAAAACTGATTTTATAATATTTGGATTCGTTTAAGGCTCCTTCCAGGAATATTTGGTCAGATGCAGCCACTACTCTTATTTATATACTGTAATATCAAGGACATAAGAAGTTCATTGTAATGTTGTGGGTGGGAACAGGCACACATATGCCGGCACTCTCTGGCCATCATTAACTATAATAGCTTTACTCCAGTTTATTGTTGACGGGGGGACACGGCAGAAGCGGGCGCAGAGGCCATAAAAACACAGGCATGCCATTAACTTAATGAAAATTCAATGAAGGCTTTTGGGATTTTATTGATGAACTACAGAACGTTTTAGGTGTTTGTTTATAGTTTCTTCGTCACACAAAGACAATTTTCATCAGGTTGGCGTTTATAGTGAAATAAATGGGGCAAAATTAAAATATGACAGATAATAAGCAGTAAAACCGGGGCCACAGTACTGTAAGGGACGATCTATGACTGTCATTAACGCAACATACAGGATTTACTTGGATAAAAAGGCATAGAAAGCAAGGCTTAAAAAGGTTGTAAATTATGCTACCAGTGAAATTTATTTATGAGAGGAAATAAAGAATGAATAAACTAAACAATTCCAAACGCTGTCTGTTTCTGTGTCAGATGTTCATAATCATTTTTCTGTTATATTTCAAAACTCTGGAGAACCGAAAAAAATAAAAAAATAAAAAAATCAGCATCAGATTCGCCAGTCAGATTTATAGTTTAAACACTAAATCAGTGATATGTGCTGTTATTATGAAAAAATAAACAATGAACAAAACTATAAAAAAGGAAAATGCAAAACGGATGAAACAATTTAGTGATTAATTAAGCATAATAGCAACAACAACAACAACAACAACAATAATAATAATAATAATAATAACAATAATAATGTAGAAAATAAGTTGAAGAGTCGCGTCAAATTTATTTAGTTTCATTTTACAACACCTGAGCGGTGCAGTTCTTCTGCTTAAGTCCTCTCCCTTCCTGTGTAACACAAATCTGTCTTTTAAGACATTTAAAATAATTTAATAAGAATTTCAAAAGAATATTTTTGCCTTGTCAAACATCTCACTTTATTCGGCGTCTGCGTTTTGATGTTTGGAAATTTTTAGACCTCTACTTCATCTTATTTCATCACACTTACAGCTGTAATCTGGCAGTCGTGGCATCATGATCCCAGCGCGGATCCAGTGCTCCAGGGGCAGAGATCCAGCCATAGCAGCCGCCTTCAGGTGTTCTGGGTAGGTCTGTGACAGCTGCGTGAAACCGGTGTAGGCGAACGCAGGGTGTTGTCCGCCCAAGGCCGATAATGGGTACATGGGTGCAGGATACATGCCGGGAATCGCTCCCTGGGGCAGCGATGCAAGTCCTGGATGCGGGACACTTAGGAGACTCTGCTTGGGGATTATTCCGGGCTGAAGTTGCGCGGCCCGCGGAGAAGGAGTGTCCGCGCGGCGGCAGGAGACCGGGCTGCCTGCAGGGCTGTCGCTGCTCAGACCGGGTGAGAGGTCTCGACTACCCCGGTTGGTCTCATCGGCGAGAATAGCGTCAATTCTAAAGTTTTTCGATTTCTCCATGACGGCTTCAACAGGAGAGAGAGGCTGAAGAGTCTTAAGCAAATAAAAAACGTGTCAAGATTTGCAGGCGCGCACCTGTGCAGTGCGTCAGCGCGCAAAAAGCAGAGCCTCTTCAATCACAAACTCATACGTTATCCTTATTTTTTCATGAAAAACAGCCAGAAAACCGTATAAGCGTTTCAAAACTTGCATTAATGCATTTCACTCCTGTTTTACCTATTTCGACTTTATGGCACTCTCTAAATCACTGACATTTGCATGTGCCTGCATGCATCGGTTTCTTTAAATTGTGTCTATAGGTCACTCTGCAACATCGAGTCTCTTACAAAGTAGCCTACAGAGGTATGTTTGTCTCTACATCAGCCGTCCTTCTCCACCCCTGGAGGCCGGTTCGAGCTAGGATTGGCTGGAGGTTGAGCTGCTCTGACGGTCCTCTAATCAGCTAATTACTCGCTCGTTTCTCCCCCCAGAAAGCATTCAGAGTGAGGTAATGTCCAACCCTTGTCCCGCCTGCAAACACCTTCAACTGCATCAAAGCGCCGAAGTACATTAGAAGATTGTACTTTCAGTATCTATCTTACTGCCAGCTCATCGTACTCACCACAGATTGCAGCTACCTGGCTGCCATAAACAAAGAATTATACGCTGCTTTCATTGTCCAGACTAATTATTAGTGCTGCTAATATCTTCCACACCTTAGAGCCAAATGTTGGCTTGTTTTCAGCACTAATGTTATTGGTTACCTCTGATTGGTGTGACGTTGGAGACATTGTGTTCGGTATTTAAATCATTAGTATTAATGGTTCGTTTCATTCCTATACTAAGGCCATACCAATGCCATTAAAGTTTACGATCAGGAATTGCATACAAACCATATAAAAGTGTAATGACTTGGCAGAAGAGGCTATAAGTTAATTGGCCCTCTGCTTAATGTGAACTAATGCCGTTTTAAGACCGGAGAAAGCCGGGGTGCATTTGTCTCACTTCGTCTCTTCGACATGGCATGACAACACTGATAGAGGTAAAACTTGTCAAAATAAGAGGTTACAATATAATGAACCGAATTAAGACTATACGCTTATCTGAGATTCATACTGATAATCTGCGTGTTGCAACACCACAAGGAAATTATTCAAGTTAAAGTTTGGTAATGCAACATTTTAGTCATAGATCTCTAGATCTAAACCAACAGCATCCAACAACCTACAAACTCTGAAAAGTACAGGCCTTTATAACTATAAATATCAGAATTGTTTTTAAGTGTTTATTTAGATACATTTTTAGCATAACTGCAGCTTCTGAAATACTAATATTTTATGGATTTCTGTGATGGTAAATTGAATATATTTGACATCCTTATCATTTTTAGGCTCTAACACCTTCAGTAACAAACAGCAGCGCAGCCATCTTTTCTTTATGTCACAGTATTACATTTTTCCACCTGAAAGCATATCTGGGCCTTTACGTGAATAAATGCATCCTCTTTTGAGTACATCCCCCTTCCCAAATTTGTAAATTGGCCGTAGCAGGAGTGCACACGTGTGTCTGTGCGCGTGTAGCCGACCTCCAGAAAATTGCAGGTCCGCCCACCTCTCGCTCTCTCTTTCTCCTTTACCAGTATTGCTGCTGTATCTCTCATCCTCAGCTCTCTATCAGGCAGATTGCGGTCTGTCTCCGGCGCTGATATAGAGGTAATTTGCTCCTGGGTAATCAGTGCTGCTTTCTGCCTGTTTCTCTCAACCTCTTCCCCCTCCGAAAGCCTCCTTTCTTTGCTTTTATGATTTGAAAGTAATTTAAATAGCCGGGCCACCGCTAAATCTGTCATCCGGGCCTGTCAACAGAGGTTCACGAATTAAATTGGATCAGCGCCTGGTTCCAGTGTCTGCTGCCTTCTTCTGAAGATCGTGTCTGGCATTCCCCTTAAAAAGAAAAAAAAAAAAAAGTTGCTGTATTCTACATGTGCATAAGTCCCGCCACTCCAAAATAAGTTATAATTGACAAAAATGTCAATTAGTTTGGGCTACTTCATACAATTAACAAAAGGAAAGTTTTAAGCCTTATATCAAATACAGTGATATTTCCCAGTCTCTGTATTATAACACTGTGATCAGTGGTGTCAAAATCAGTGCACAAACATCTAGCAAGACAAGTATAGAAACACGTCCATTGTCTGAGGCTATGAGAAGACCACTGGTGACTTTCACCAGTGCTGTTTCTATAGTAGGCCTATGATGTAGTAAATCCTGACCTAAACTCTTCAGATACACCATTTCTCTACAGCTGATCACATGGTTGATTTGCAATAACTCTTTCAACAATTTTAGAAATAAAATGGAGGTTGGGTATTAGTCTGTAATTGGCTAAAACACCTGGATCAAGTATAGGTCTTTTAGAGAAAAGGTTTAATTACCGCACCTTTAAAAACCTGTGACACATAGTCTGTTAATGAAGAGAAGCATATTAAGATCAGGTCTTCCAGGAACCTCTAAAGTGTTTGCATTTGATGATACACCTTTGAATGCTGTGGGAAAGAATGTGATGTTTTTTTTTTCTTGAGTATCTGACATTTTTTTTGGAAGAAGCTCATGCATTCAATACTACAGCAAAACTACATGCAATACTGGTTCATTAAGATTTGCAGGCATTTGATTATGCACAGCTCTCTTAAGGTCCTGCCACAGCACTCCAATCAGGTTGAAGCCTGGACTTTGACTGGCCCATTGCAACACTTTGATTCTTTTCTTTTTCAGCCATTCTGGTGTAGATTTGCTGCTGTGCTTGGGATAATTGTCCCGTTGCATGGGCTATTTTTGGCCAACTTTTGCAGATTTTACTCTAGAATACTTTGGTATACAGAGGATTTCATGGTCGACTCAATGACTACAAGGTGCCCAGGTCCTGTGGCTGCAAGACAAGCCCAAATCATCATCCCTCCATCACCGTGCTTGACAGTTGGTATGAGGTGTCTGTGCTGATATGCTGTGTTTGGTTTTCACCAAACATAGTGCTGTGCATTATGGTCAGACATCTCCACTTTGGTCTCGCCTGTCCAAAGGACATTGTTCCAGAAGTCTTGTGGTTTGTTCAGATGCAACTTTGCAAACCTAAGTCGTGCTGCCATGCTCTTTTTAAAGAGAAGAGGCTTTCTCCTGGAAACCCTTCCAAACAGGCCATACTTATTCAGTCTTTTTCTAATTGTACTGTAACTGAACTTTAACATTTAACATGCTGACTGAGGCCTGTAGAGTCTGAGATGTAACTCTTGGGTTTTTGCAGTTTTCCTGAGCACTGCACCGTCTGTCTTTGGGGTGAATTTTCTGGGATGCCCCCTCCTGGGAAGATTGTGGCTTTGTGTTAACACATACCTGAATGCTACAGACCAGCAAAGTGCCAAAACGTCTGCTTTTATAGAAGTGCTCACACTTGCCGATGATCAGTTAATGAAGTGCATTTGATTAGCAGCACCTGGCTGCTACTTACCCTCTTAATTTTTATAGAAGCAGTAAGAGTGCACTTAGTTTTTCACAGGACTGCATAGAGTCCCATAGAGAGTGTTTCCCCTCACCCCCAACCAGTCGCGGCAGATGGCGGCCCCTCCCTCAGTCTGGTTCTGCCGGAGGTTTCTTCCTGTTAAAAGGGAGTTTTTCCTTCCCACTGTTGCCGAGTGCTTGCTCATAGGGGGTCGTCTGACTGTTGGGGTTTTCTGTCTAATATTGTAGGGTCTTCACCCTAAAATATAAAGTGCCTTGAGGTGACTGTTGTTGTGATTTGGCGCTATATAAATAAAATTGAATTGAATTGAATGTCTCTGTATAAGGTTAC
>VUQI01049611.1:0-16047 GCA_015106735.1 Paratilapia polleni | reverse complement strand
GTAATTCAATTCAATTCAATTCAGTTTTATTTATATAGCGCCAAATCACAACAACAGTCGCCTCAAGGCGCTTTATATTTTAGGGTAAAGACCCTACAATATTGGACAGAAAACCCCAACAATCAGACGACCCCCTATGAGCAAGCACTTGGCAACAGTGGGAAGGAAAAACTCCCTTTTAACAGGAAGAAACCTACATGTGAACTTAAATGATGACAACCAGTCAGAATGTTTTTAAAAGTATCAAATTTCAGTCCAATAAGATGTGGGAGTCACTATCAAGCATGATTTGAAGGCAGGACATCCTTTTCTGACACCACTGGCACCAATGTCACAGGAGCACATGGTGTGAGAGGAAGGCAAGATTATTTGCCCTAGTAATCATAATACATGTGTGTATGAAGTTGTAGAGAGGGTTTTTGTCAGGTTTTATGAAGATTTTTTTTATCTTGCATGTTCAGAAATTCAGTTTTTCTTTTCGTTGCCTCAAGGCAACGTTGTGCAATAAGGGGTACTTCTTGAGGGCGACTTTCCTTTCGGGAAAAAACTGCTAATGTTGGAGATATGCAGCTGCATGCAGTAAAATGGTATGACAACAGGTCAGTCACCCTCCTCAGTAGCTATGTAGGTGCTCACCCTGTCTCCCATGTGGACAGATAAGACAGAAGCCAGAAGAGAATGATCAAGGTCCCATATCCAACAGTTGCATCCACATACAATCAACACATGGGAGGTGTTGATTTGCTGGACTCACTGATTGCACTGTATCGCATCAATGTCAGGTCCAAAAAGTGGTACGACCGCCTTGTCTTTCATTTGATAGACATGGCAGTGGTGACATGCTGGCTGCTCTACAGACGGGACTGCACAGAGAATGGGATGACAAAAAGCAACCATATGAATGACCCACTGCTCCCATTCCTAATCAGGATGTCCACTTGGACAATACATCACACTGACCAACAACATGTGACAACAAGGGAAGATGCAGGGTTCCTGGGTGCACAGGAACACCAAAAGTGATGTGTATAAAGTGTAATGTGCACCTCTGCTTTACAGCACAGAAGAACTGTCTTGTGAAGTTTCACAATGTCTCACAACATTAGAATCAATATGACATGACACGGGACAATACGAACCTAAGCCTGTATCAAGTCACATATGTAAATATGTTTCAAGTGTTTTTCAATTCTTAGTTTCACAATTTGTTGACATTTTTGGAAGATTTTCTGGTGTTTTTATTGCTCTGTAACAGTTGTCTTATGATCTATGAATTAATAATTTTCTCTGTTGTTTTGTTCCATTGTTGCACAACGTTGCCACTAGGCAACAAAAAAGTATCTTGGAGTGGGGGGGGGTCTGAAATATAAAAAAAATTTGTTTTGGCAATAAAATGGCCCAAAGTGAATCAGTAAATGATGTTGAATAATTTTCAACATGTACCATCAAAATGTGTGCAGTAGAAGGTTAAATGAGATGGATTCTTCCTCAGAGGCTGTATCATGGCGCGATGGAGTTCAGAGACATGTCAGCCGGAGGAGAGAGCCAGCCGTACTACCTGCCACGGGTGGAGGAGGAGGTGGAGATCTCCGACAGCATGGCCGTCATCAGCGTCCCCCCTCCCCGCTTCAGGCCTGGAGACCCCGCTTACATCCTCCATGACTTCAACAGGGTGAGGATTGTGGACACTCACGTACTTGGTGCGGTCCATTAGATGATTTCTGCAGCTTTAAATTCTTTCCTGATGATTTCATGTGTTTGTGAGCAGAAGCTAACGGCTTATCTGGACCTGACTCTGAGGACCTGCTTTGTGATTCCTCTGAATACCTCGGTGGTTCTCCCGCCTCAGGACCTCATTGATCTCTTCTCACAGCTGATGGTGAGTACTGCCCCTTCTTGTTTCATCAGGGGTGCTAACAGGACCTGGGGACGCAGCACGAAAGACCTGACATAGATGATAGAAGACAAAGCAAACACAGGAGTCTCACTAAAGCTCATGCACAGGCTTCTGCTATTGAGGACAAAATGTTACCTAGGAAAATTCTGGGATTTATAGCAATTCCAGAGATTGTCTGTGCTCTAATCCTTCACAGATCTGTTATATCTCTAATTTGTATAGGAGAAAAAAAAGTCACTTTCCACATCCTGGGTACTAGTAACTCCGTATGGAAATGTTTTTACAAATGTATGACATGAAGAAAGTGTTTCTAGAGCATGAATGCAATGCATAGTAGGTTTCAGATGTATGTTCTCTAAAAAAGTATACCATAAAGTTCCTTAATATATATCAGTTTCACAGTGTCTACTATTCACTAGTATATTGTATTGTCTGAGCAGTTAGTATGTAATCATACACAGTGGTGTGAAAAAGTATTTGCCTCCTTCCTGATTTCTTATTTTTTTGCATGTTTCACACTTAAATGTTTCAGATCATCAAACAAATTTAAATATTAGACAAAGATAACACAAGTAAACACAAAATGCAGTTTTTAAATGAAGGTTTTTATTATTAAGGGAAACAAAAAAAATCCAAACCTACATGGCCCTGTGTGAAAAAGTAATTGCCCCCTAAACCTAATAACTGGTTGTGCCACCCTTGGCAGCAACAACTGCAATCAAGTGTTTGCAATAACTGGCAATGAGTCTTTTACAGCGCTGTGGAGGAATTTTGGCCCACTCATCTCTACAGAATTGTTGTAATTCAGCCACACTGGAGGGTTTTCGAGCATGAACCACTGTTTTAAGGTCATGCCAAAGCATCTCAATCAGATTCAGGTCAGGACTTTGACTAGGCCACTCCAAAGTCTTCATTTTGTTTCTCTTAAGCCATTCAGAGGTGGACTTGCTGGTGTGTTTTGAATCATTGTCCTGCTGCAGAACCCCCGTGCGCTTCAGCTTGAGGTCACAAACTGATGACCAGACATTCTCCTTCAGGATTTTCTGGTAGAGAGCAGAATTCATGGTTCCATTTACCACAGCAAGTCGTCCAGGTCCTGAAGCAGCAAAACAGCCCCAGACCATCACACTACCACCACCATGTTTGACTGTTGGTATGATGTTCCTTTTCTGAAATGCTGTGTTACTTTTGCGCCAGATGTAACGGGACACAAACCTTCCAAACATTTCAACTTTGTCTCGTCAGTACACAGAATATTTTCCCAAATGTCTTGGGGATCATCAAGATGTTTTCTGGCAAAACACTTTTTCACACAGGGCCATGTAGGTTTGGATTTTATGTTTTCTTTAATAATAAAAACCATCATTTAAAAACGGCATTTTGTATTTACTTGTTATCTTTGTCTAATATTTAAATTTGTTTGATGATCTGAAATATTTAAGTGTGACAAACATGGAAAAAAAAAAAAAGAAATCAGGAAGGGGGTAAACACTTTTTCACACCACTGTATCAGCATAACTGTCAAGTATATTCTGACAGAAAATGGTAGATGTTTGACACTGAATATAAATCAGCAAGTATGACTCACAGATGTCGTCTTCTTCTTCCTTTATTCATGCACTGAAGTAAAAGTATGCATTATTTGCACTGCGTGCCTATATTTAAAAAGTCTCTATTCAATTAGGGACTTTTTTAAAATGTTAATAATCGAGAGATGGTGTTGGGTGTGGGGATAAAACTTTTAGCATCTGAAGCGGGAGCAAGCCAGAAAAAGTTTGACTGCTTCTGCCTATTTTTATGTACAAATTTGGTTTCCTGTAGAACATTTGGTTACGAGAGTAGAATGTGGTCAGTAACTGATGCAACACGGTGATAACCGGGGCTGCGTGTAAGAGTCTAGTTTCCTTGAAAAAAAAAAAGGGGGGGGGGGATTCACGTGGTGTTATTCACTGGGAAGATGTTGTAAAGCATTTGGTATTGTTGTGAAGGGTGATGAAATCGGAAAATTTCATTACCAAGTGTGGAAACGTTTCACAGAATGCACAAGTGTGGAGATGATTCATGAATTGCTGTCTTTTTCACTGATCTGCTTTATCTTGAGGGAGATTACAAGTGATTTAAAAGTACATTGTGACGGCCTTGCGGTCTCGTCTTTCTTGTCTTTGTTCTAGTCTGACTCGTACCGCAGCTACCTGGTGCACGAGGACCTGGTGGTGACGGAGCGCATCGACGATATCAAGCCCCTGGGCTTCTATATCCGCCGGCTTTGTGATGGAAAAGAAACGTACAGAATGCAGCGCCGTGCCAGCCTGCCAGGTATGATGGACACATAAAAAGTAACATCTTTTAAACATGCGGCTCCATCTGCTGTGGCGACCCCTTGGGAAATACAGGAGCAGCTCAAAGCACCTTCTGCAGACTACCTGCATATCTTTTAATTGTATTATGTTGTACTATGTAATCCCAATTTTTAATGGGGAATAGTTTTATTTTCTGTTTTTTAATATCAAATTGAAACCTGATTTCTTCTCACTCATCTTTTCTTTTGTTCTTGTTGTGTAAACTCTGATTATGGCACTGCTGCTGTTATGCAGTAAGTTTGTGTTTAACTGAGAAAGTGGAAGTTGAACAGTTTGATGAGCTTGCTACTTTTCTGTACTGTGCTTGTCTCACATTTTAGAAAGCCCGGGCAGCTACTTGGGTAACCTTAGCTGTCTTTCCTCGTTGGGTGTTGTTATGGTGATAAATAACCAGACTGTCAAAATTATTGACTGTATATAAAAGATGGACATCACCACTAGGATTTCCCCCTTTAGTTTGTGGACTACAGATTTGAAGCCATGAGTTAAGCATTTTGGCAAGAGAGTAGTGTTGTGGAGTCATCAGCTAATGTTAGTGCTAGCTAGCTATCTTGATTTTAGTAAAGTGCTAATTCACTGTGGTAATAAATGGGCTGTTAATTTTGGCAAAACGGCCTTGAAACAAAATATACTGACTCATGATGAACTAATATAAAGGCACCGAACTGTCACATAATGCTTTACTCCTTCATACAGCTCAGATAGGTAAGTTATATAAAAATGTATCCTGGTATAGTTCTAATCAAGGGTGAAATTAGCTATTGAGATTGATAACCCTTTTTATGCTAGGTCGTATACATGATTATTTGTACTGTAAATATGGGGCATTTTAAAATGGGAGTCTAGGGGGAGTGATTCCCTTTTAAAGCCAGCCTCACATGGCTGCTACAAATGTAGCAGATGGATTCATTTTTCAGCCCTGCATGTCGCCGCTTGGACAAAGCTCTAACAAAAGCTGTTGACTTGTAGCATCAGCTCCTCTGGAGTCATAAAGTTCTGTATACAGTGTTAAACAAACTGTGGCTAACAGCCGAATAAGAAGACAAGTCTAAACAAAAACCACCTGACAAACAACTTCCTACTTCTTAGCATATACCCATTTAAATGTTAGTCCTGTTTATAAAACGGAAATGTATCAAACATGCAGACAGCTGAGCATTTAGGACTGTTGTGTGTCTTTGTTTGTCAGGTGGAGGCATCCAGAAGCGCTCTGCAGACGAATGTTTCACCATCCATCACTTTGAGAACAAGTTTGTGACGGAGACCCGCATCTGCAAGGCTTGAGCATGAATATAGGTCATAGAGAGAGAGAGTTGGTGGGAGTGGGTGATGGAGGGAACACCTTACAGCAGAAAGTTACTTTTGTACAAAACTCTAACTCCAGTTTTTGCTTCCCCTGCTTTTAATCTAGTGTTGAGTGAATTTAAGTTACAGCTTTAAAGCCTAACCCCTTCTCTGGTGTATTCCACTGAACCTGTATAGGTCATAGCTCAAGTATTTACTAGGTAGTCTTGTATTGATAGCTTAAGTCAGCCAGTTGAAGTTAGATATACTAAGTTTCATTTGTTATGTTGCTTATTGTTTTGTTGCTGTAGCTTCCTGCAGACTGATCTTATTGTATAACGACATCCAGTCACCTCCAGACGAGAGCTGTTAGTCATCCAACTGAATATTCTAGTGAGATCATATTAGGCTTGTCTTGCATCAGCCTCCTGTCACCACTCTAACCCGGGTGTACAGAGCAGGTTTGGCCAGGTGTTTGTATTGTATGTTACAATGTGATATAGCACAAATCAGCATGGAAATGTCTGGTACACCATACATGTAACATGTTTGTCTGTGGATGGTAACACCAAGCTCTCAGTCACCACTTTTGTAGATATTTCCCAGAGTGCCTCTCTGCCTCCAGAGGCCTCTGTTGTCCTGCTGTGTGGTGACTTTAGTGATGGTCTCATCCAGCACCCATACAATATATGACCAGTTTTTGTGTTTGTGTTTAAACGTCATGTGTGATTCTAAGCCTGAGGGATAAGTTGAAGACATGAATAAGCTAAAGGGAAACTTCACTTAATTTGACTTGAAAAGAGTTGGGTTTTCTAGTTTGACTACTATGTATTTGTAGTCTTATACCATGAATTTACCTTTACTAAGATGGCTGTAATAAGCACTATAGATGTTACTGTAGTAGCCTGCAACATTTGAGTTGAGCCTTATAAATTTAGACATATTATGCGCTTAAATTAAAACAGTTGTCCTTGATTTCTGAAATCTGTCGTACATTTTAAGTCATTTTCAGTGATTTCCTACTTGATGCCTGTACAGAGAGACAATCAACAGGAAGTGTGCTTGTGAAGATGGGTTTCTGTCTGTGCTTTTTAATTGAATGCTAGAACGTTGGGGGGGGGGGCAATGTTGTATCCAACTACTGAATTGAATTCCACTTTGTTGTTTGAATAAAGTTGCATTTCTTTACCTACTGAACATCTCGGCAGTTTGGTTATTATAATGCCAGTGAAAGCAGTGCTAACAGTAAGCCTTTTATCATCCTCTGCCATTAGCCTATCGTGATGCTAGATCTAGAGGAAGACTGTTGCTGGTTTCAGGGGTTTTCCTCTGTTCTGTTTCCTGATACCAATTAGAGAACCGCTCACTCTTCATCAAGGCAATGCAAGTTTAGAAAAAAAATGTTTTATTTAGAAATAAATAGATTTTTTTTTTTTTTAAAGAAAATCACATTTTAAAACTCATCTCCCATATTTTCACATACTTGTTTTGGCATAAATGTTACTTCCATAGTTTGTAGGAAGTTTGAAGTTTGCATAGTCTTCAGTCTTGGTTAGTGGTTGCAATAAGGCTGTTAGCCCCTCACCGACAGCTCCGATAGGAGACTAGTCCTCCTCCAAGTCCTGTTCTCCAGTTATACACGACAGACGCCTGTTGAAATGTATGCTCTCTGGTATCTCTGCCTTGCTCAGTCTTCTCCAGAATTCATCAGTTGTGAAATAGTACATGATGGGGTCCAGGCTGCAGTTCAGGCTGGCCAGGCAGAGTGTGACGGGGTGACTTCGCAGAACCAGTTCCTGGAAGCTGCAGTTTCTCAGTAAATGAGCTTTGGCTAGAAAGTCCAGGGGCATAGTGGCATGGTAAGGTACAAAGCACACTAAGAAGACTACAGCACAGCTTAGTATCATCCTCAATGCCCTCCGCTTCTCCCCTCTGTCAGAAATGGCGCCTGCTGTCTTTTCCCGAAGGCTCCAAGCGGTCATACATGTGCAGGTAAGCACCAAGACGAGGGGGATGATGAAGCCGAACAGCTCTAGTAAGATCATGAGGGCCCACATTGCTGGGGCACTGATATGCCGCAGAGGCAGCTCTGCAAAACACACCGGGTTTGAACTGTTGTTGGAAGGGTCAATTCTCAACAGAGGGAATCCCAGGCAGACGAGACAGACCATCAGCCAGACGATCCCACATATTAACATGTCTCGTTTTCGCCGGGCTGAGTTGTGCAGCGGACGCATTATGAGCTCACAGCGGCGTATGCTGACAAAAACCAGGAAGTAGATGGAGGCATACATGTTGACATACTTGAGATAGAAGCAGAACATGCAGAGAGAATGACCAAAGGGCCATTCACCGTTCAGGTAATAGTAGATCCGCAGAGGCAGAGAGAGCACCTGAGGAGAGATAAGGGTGACAAAGTTGGGGGAAAAAGAAAAAAAGCAATAATGTATGTCTTTGCTCTTTTGTGATGACAGACTGGGCAGCTCACAGTTAGCTGGTAAACAAAAACATTTGTCAACAGCTTTTACTTTTTTTTTTTTTTTTCAAAGTCTTATTCCACCTGCTAACCATTTAATTGGAGTAAAGACATTAAGCATCCTGCGTTTTTGCACTTCTGCTATTAGTTGTGTTGTTCTATATTATCTATATTATTGGATGCTATTTCTTGTGGTTTCAACTACCTCTCACAATTCTGCCAACATGTGAGGGTCATTTTTGGTTTGACTTCCCAATTTAGTATTTGAAAGCAGAATAAAAACTGTCCATAAATAGGCCGTAACACACTGCAATTCACTTTATTGCAGTCTTCAACAAAACTATATTGAAGGACTGCCTTAAAAACACTCAGTGTAATCCTATAAAATATTAGATGCATTAATAGTGTATTTTGTAAGTACTTCTTACTTTCTACAGATGTTAATTGAGCAAACTTCTTCCACTGATGAAGGATTGGGGCTAAAGTGGGTTGAACTAACCACCATCATCATATGATTACAGAATAATGGTTTAAACAATGTGACACTCTTTGTAAATGCTTGTTTTACCAGGAAAAAGGTTTCTGAAGTAAGAAAAGGCATGGAAGGATTTTTACCTGCAGCAGGTCGGCCACAGCCAGGTTCATCATGAACACCACAGCCTTCTTGGTCTCTCTGACATAGACTCTGAACACCCACAGCGCCAGTACGTTTCCCAGCAGGCCCGGTGCTAAGATCACACTGTACACCACAGCATACACATGGTGCTGGTAGTCCTTTAAATCTTCAGTACTATTACAGCTTAAGTTCATCTTAAGCTAAGGAGCGTTAATGTCGAATGTCAAGACGAATCGCCTTGCAAACCATCAGTAGAAGATGCTTGTAGTCCGGTGATCGGTTGGTTTGAGCATCCATGTGGTCCATTACAGCGAGGAGGAGTTCATGCTGTGCCACCCATGCCGTTGGTTCTCTCTGCGGCATGCAAGATAGAGGAAAAATGTCTTTTGCTGAGGTTTATGTCCAGTGCTGATGTTGCTGATGAGTCCTCCAGGCTTCTAGCAATCCAAAAGTGTGGTGTTCTGAAAGAAAAATGAGTTAAGTTAAATACACTGAATAAGAGGTGGGCCAGAAAGAGGAAGAAAGACAGCCTGAATGTTTCTGCACTGTCACCTCACTGGAAGATGTCCTATCTCTGTCTGGGCTTTCTCACACACTGTAGATCAGATGAACTCTTTTGACAGAGATGTGGTTGGGTTTTAGTGATATTTCTTCTGCTGCTGCCTGCCCAACCTTTTGCCTAGTGTATGCTGGGCGTACTAATGTGACTGTAAATCAGCTACTGATGGCAGTCTCTTTTGCATGTTACACAGATGGTCATCAGGATTGGAGAAAGAACCTTTCTAGATGAGACACATGTTGTATTGTGCTGCGCTCAGTCACACGCAGGCAAAAACCACACAGGCGCACCTGTCAGCCATAACCTCACGTGTCTTCATGAGTAACATAATAAATCAATGGTGCTTGATAACAGGTAATTTTACAGTGCCCTTTACAGTAAATATGCAAACCCACAGAGAAGACGGTAAAAGTCTCCCACATGTTGCTTTAATGTCGAGCATTATGGCACGTACAATAAGTCGGAGTGAAATACATCAGCGCAAGGCATCGAAGTGAAACCAGCGTGGTTAGCACAGGCAGACCAGGCAACTTGTTAACAGGCCAACTCAAGGAAAAAAAAAAAACCTGTCTTCACCAAGTGCACTTAGACATGGGGAACAATACTTCGGGTGGTTTTCAATATAGTTGACACCTACATCATGTTTTTTCTGACACACACACACGCACACACTCACACATACACTCACAGCACAAAATGAAAGCAACTCAGAAGATTTTTTTTTTTTAAAAGCTGTTAGGTGACCTTAAACCCTGCTGATCTTCAGATGCTGACTTTTAGTTGAGATGGAAACACAGTAATATCTGTGACTGAACTTCCAACCTGTAGGTGTATACGCCCACAACTATAAACATTAGTCGGTGTAAGGCAGGCAGTTTAAAATGCTGGCTTTTTATTTACTTGTTGCTAGAACTCATTTGAATATGAACTGTTGATCAAAATACAAACTGAGCTATGCATTCTTATTTTTGATCGAGTTTTGTCTCTTATCTAGTTTTGCTCAGACTAATCACACCCTAGCAAATTGGGGAACAATGTGGTGTTGTGGTCTTTCACATACCTACTACCTAGATACCTGCTATGCTCTTTCCCCGCTCCATGTGTTTATTTTTGGACTCTACTAGAGCAGCTTTGCACTAGTCATGTTTAAAATAATCCTAATTTATCTTATACTGGGCCTTGGTGCGGCCCCTCAATTCATCCACCGTCTTCTACCAGTTGATGAACTGAGGGGCAACTTTCTTCTGATTTGGACAAGGTTTGGACAGCCAGTGGTTGGGACTGCTGTGGTAACAGATAGAGATGTGTGCCTGAGATGACCATATTTTAGGATATCCACTCTCAGTGACATCATAAAGAGCAAAGAGTAGAAAAAAAACAGAGAAACTGAGTGTTAAAAGCAGTCTGATGCCTGAACTTTTGACTCACAGGGATTACTTATACATACTCTGACCTCATTATTTGAAACTCTGGCCATGTTTAATATAAGTATTCAGCATGGGAGCAGTACATCTATGACAGAAAATAAGGAAAGCACAAAAGGTCCACTTTGATCAGTCTGGGGATATTTCAGGAAACCTTAAGAACCATTTTATCTGTGGTAACATGTAAGTCAGCCAGACAATATTTTGTCTTTAATCAGAATTACTATACCATAAGCTGCTCAGCACTCAACATAACCTCAATTTGTGACTATTTTGGTATTGTAGAGGAAATGACACTTACCACACTTAAGACCTGGAGTTCTCCTAGTAACTGATTAATATTCATGCTTTTAGTTCTCTTTACAAGCTCCCCAGCAGTTCTGGAAATGATATTCACATCTGTTTCTTAACTACTGGACTGCAATGTGAAAAAACAAACTTAATTATAGGGAAATAACTAAAAATAGGGACACAAAATCTAAATATCAGATTGAAAGTAGCCATTCTGCAGTTACACATTTGACTACGTATGACTACATACATTTGGCTGCTAGCATTTTACTGTTTTACTGTTGTAGCTACTTTTAGCTACACCAGGCTAGGAAGATTTGTGTATTGGTTTCCATACTTTACCTCCCCCAGAGTGTCACGAGATAAATTTGAGTGGGAGTAAAATGATTAATGGGGTGAAAGATTTTTTTTTAAACCTTTGTTTGGTGAAATATGATATTACTTCCTTGAGGTCACATGCAGTTATTTAACTGAGGCGTTTACATGGGGAAACCACTCTTTTTAGTTTGTACTCTTAAAAACTTTGGGCCCCAATTGCTTCTGTAAAGGGTTACAAGCCAAAAAAAGGTTAGGAAGCAGTCTTTTAACAATGTGTTGCTTAGTAACTCTTATCTATAGCAGAATGTAAGTAAAGATAGTTTAATACTAATAATAATAGTAAAGTAGTATTAAAAATACTCCTCATACTTGGAGTGAAGTTTCCCATGAACATACAACAACAAGCGTTGGAATTTTATTTCTACAAAGGGGGATTTTACTCAGCTTGGACTGCTCCTCAGCTCCCTGACTGCCTTTTATGCTCACACACTAAGACTGAGCTCCCAGTAGACTGTGAGCCCCGAGGCTGCCTTTTAACTCCACTGACCGCTGACCTGTGTGTTACTGTTTTAAAATGATTCTCCACTTATTACTCTCACTTGTGCACGTACCATGCGCTTCCATCCAAGACTGTCTGTTTGTCTTGTATGATGTCATCAGACCAATCAGTGTGAAAATTTCATTTCCTCCTTCTCGCAGACGGTTTTACATGTATGTACAAAATGACTTTCCAAACCCTGGCCATCTACTGTGAAGGAAGCGTGTTTATATGGGTTTGGATCTAGCTGACATTTGAGTCTAATCAAGAAAACTGAGGCGTTCGGGCTAGGGTTGACAGTTAAACTTCTGGTTAAAAAAAGAAGTAAAAATTCTGCACCCCTACCTTAGGATTCAGCAGTTTTCATCAGGTCTTGCCAGTGGAAACACACCATTTCATCTGCTGTGATTCATCTCTCTGTGGGCTGTTGGCGGGCAAGCAGCTTTTCCACAAGACCTGGCCTCGTGTTTCAGCACCCAAAACGTTGCCGGTGAGCACCCAGATCCCTCCACGTGTGTGTGTTCTGTTCAAATACACAAGAAAACATGCCACGATGTCTGTAAAGTCCACTTACATGGACACATAAAGAACACAGACACCCTAACACTGGCCTTCAGACACACGCACACACTTCAACATAACAGACATTCCACACATTGGAGAAACATACGAGGTCCCCCATGGGGCATGACTCCACATAGAAAGCATCCAGTTGCTGCTCACACAAAAGCCCACTCACTGCATTCTGTAACACTTATACAGTTATAACTATTAACGACGATCCGCTCACCTCTGTTGTTTGAAGATGCTGGAGCAACAAAAAAGCAGAAAAACTGAAGCATCAGACGAAAAACTCCATCTCCTCCTTTCTCCTCCTCTAACACACTTCACTTTCTCTGTCCCACCTCTTTCTCTCTCTCTCTCTGTGTCTCACTTTACCTCTTGTTCTGTCTTACATATCCATATATCTTTGTCTTCGCTAATACTCTTTCCTGTTTTGATTTCTTATCTTTCACTCATTATGTGTGTAGTGCCTGTCTCTTGTATGTCTGCTGTTCTGGGGATTTTAGCACACACTGGGCTTCCTGTGAGCGTAGGGGTGTGGTTTACAAGAATGTTTTTTTGACACTTCTGCTATTATGCTCCCAGCCACTATTTCCTCGTGGACGATGTCTACCCGCCATGCATCTTCTTTTTAATGACCGAGAATTGGCACTTAAGCTACAAACTAAACTTTAAGATGCGTCGCAATGTGATGCTCTCAGAACATGAAATTAAAATCTGATGCCTTAACAGTGACAAGAGAGAGATAAGAAGGGGGTGCGTTTTTGGTGGATGATTCAGACACCTGGTAGTTTTCCTAAGGTGGGCTGCATTTCATGTGTCTGGGGGCGGGTGTAGTGTCAGAGTTGGCTCAGGCTTAGGTTTTGCAGATGGATGGGTGGGTGGGGGGCGCCTGACAGTTACTGGTTTTCAGAACTGCTGCAACTGTCTTTACCGCTTTGCATTGTGAGAGGAAGTGCAGCAAAAATGAGCTGGCACCTGTTTTCATTTTCTGCCAGAGAGAAACCTCATCATGAAGAAACCCCAGATACTCAGCAGAGGCAAACATCAGAGCCACGGATAAGACAGAAAGCTTTTATTTGGAGTACAATGCATTTTACACACCGCTTTTATTACATAGCTTATACTTATTTTGCATTTTACAGAGACTGTGCAGGGGATGACTTCCAACATTAAGCAGCTGTCATGATACCGTTTGCATTTTAGAATGTTTTTACTCTAATGCAAGGTCCTGCTTGCCTTGGAAGAGACAGGCTTCACACATTCAGGTCAATGCCTTTTGGGTCAGTTTATATTCAGACAGCTGCAACATTTCAAATATTTCATATTTCAAATTCTTATTTCGTCCAGTAAGACCCTTGTCAGTCTGTTTTAAAGTTCACAATCCATCATGGATTGCCATTTTTAGCTCTGTAATTAGAATTTAAAAAAACAAAAGGTTTCCTCTGAATAATGCTATTCCTTATCTGAAGAGTTGCTCATGAGTCTGTGCTGCAGAGGACACTGGGTCGGTGAGGTGGCCGGGGAGGAGAGACCTGAGGAAGAGAAGGAGGAGGTGCGCCTTGTGAGGTGCATTCTAAATTCGGCTGTAAGAAAGTAATAAAGAATGGGGTTGAGGCAGCAGCTCAGGCCCGCCACGCACAGAGAGACCGGGTGAAACCGGAGCACTGCCCGCCCGATCACACAGTGGGACACGATGTCCAGCCTCACCATCATGTAGAGTGCAAAGTTAAGGTGGTATGGAGCAAAGCAGAACAAAAAGAGGGTGAAGCAGCTCAACACCATCCGCAGAGCACGTCGCTTCTCGCCATTTGTCTGCTTTTCATTACATTTCTCTGCCTGAGAGTTGGAGGTGACCGAGTGGAGGCGGCTGCGTGCTGAGGAGCTGAGGGAGTTCTGCTGATTCTGGGTCTGTCTCTGTCTGAGGGACCAAGAGATGCGGGCGGTGCTGTAAGAGATGCAGGCTAAAGGAATCAAGAAACCGAACATCTCAGCAAAGACCAACATGGTGATGGTCACAGAGAGGGGAGGATGGCGCATGGGCAAGTCTTTAAAACAGCCCACTGTGGTTGAAGTGGAACTGGAGCCTATCCTCGGTGTGCTGGAGGTCAAAGGTTGCATGGTGAAATATAAGGGTTGTTGCTGGGTGTAGGTGGGACTTGGAGAGCTGGTGATGTTGACTGTCGGTTCGCTGTTGCTACTCCGCATCAGAATGAAAGGCGAGCAGGCCAGACCAACCACCACCCACACTGCAAAACTGATCAGCAAGTCATAGCGACGCCTCCATCGACGAGCAGTGAATGGCTTGTGCAGGAAGACACACCTCTGCATGCTGATACACACCTGAAAACCGAGAGACATGAAAATTAGTTACTGTTTTTTCTGGAGGCACAGGAAGCAAAAACAAATTCAGAGAAGAAAGACAGAAACTTTAATTCAAAACAGTTCCTGTTATTTCAAAAGTGTTTTTAATATAAAGAGTAGTTTGTACTGACATTTGACTCATTTTAAAAATAGCGACAACTAGAAAGTTCTCATTTGAATATCCTTTTTCCCTCTCGTGAGTATTATCAGGAAATTCAAGGACTGTTTTCCCTAAACTGCCCGCTTACCAGGAACACTATAGCGGCGTACATGTTGAGATATTTTAGGTAGAAGCAGAACAAGCAAACGCCTCGTCCGAAGGGCCAGGTGTGCGTGAAGTAATAATAGATCCTGAGGGGCAGAGAGAGGATGTGGGCCAGGTCTGCAATAGCCAGGTTTATCATGAAGATCACTGCCTTGGTCTTCTTGCTATTAAACGACATATAAATGGAGTTAGTCAAAATGTATTTGATATTATTTATATGAGTGACTTTGTATGAGTGTACCTAATGTGTCTGCAGAGGACCCAGAGAGCAGTGGTGTTGAGCAGCAACCCGGGGATGAAGATGAGCAGGTAGAAGTAAGTGTACATCCTGTCCAAGCTCTGATTCCAGGTGGTTTCATTGTAGTCACATTTGGACCCCACTTCAGACATATTGCCAGTCATTTATTTCTGTTACAGAGACACCGATGGCATAACTGAGTGCACCTTCCCTTTGATCAAAGTTTTACTCAGACACCCATAACAGCTGAAAGAGAAAAGGCAGAGAGAAACGTTCATTGCACAGATGCATTTACGGTAACTGTGGTTCATCTTTATTTTAATAAGTCACTCTTATTAAAGACCTCATAGATTGATGTTTCTCATTTTGTTGGTTTTAAAGTTGAAACTAAAAGTTCATTTTTAAACGTGGAATCCCCAGCTGGCAAAGGAACAACCAACAATGAACTTTCATTTTTATCTTTGGCAAGTGTTTTAGCCTCCTACAGTATGACTGGCTGCAAAGAACGACCAAGAACAGATGCAGAGAGAGTGGATGATTGTAAAAAGCCCTAAAGTGTTACAAAGTCATAGGTAATAACTCATAAGGTCTATATGGATGATATATCAGTTCTATACATGAGATCATGCAATCAGACCATTTGTGGTTTTCTGCTATTGAGTAAGAAAGTCAATGTTAACCAGAGGCCACAAAAGTATAGCCGTGCTTCACTTAAGTAGAAGTACAGATACTTCTAAAAATACTCTGGTAAAAGCTCAAGTACTGATTCAACTTCTTTAATCAAGTAAAAGTGGAAAGGCACAGGCTCTGACATGTACTCAGAGTATAAGAAAAGTAGCTCTTTGGAGGACAT
>VUQI01049609.1:19893-31080 GCA_015106735.1 Paratilapia polleni | reverse complement strand
GTCTGGGTTTGGCGGTTGCCAGGAGAACGTACTTGTCTGACTGCATTGTGCCAAGTGTAAAGTTTGGTGGAGGGGGGATTATGGTGTGGGATTGTTTTTCAGGAGGTGGGCTCGGCCCCTTAGTTCCGGTGAAAGGGGCTGAAAAGGAAATTGTCCAAAATACCAAGACATTTTGGACAATTTCATGCTCCCAAGTTTGTGGGAGCAGTTTGGGGATGACCCTTCCTGTTCCAACATGACTGCGCAACAGTACACAAAGCAAGGTCCATAAAGACGTGGATGAGCGAGTTTGATATGGAAGAACTTGACTGGCCTGCTCAGAGTCCTGACCTCAACCTGACAGAACACCTTTGGAATGAATTAGAGCGGAGACTGCGAGCCAGGTCTTCTCGTCCAACATCAGTGTCTGACCTCACAAATGTGCTTCTGGAAGAATGGTCAAAAATTCCCATAAACACACTCCTAAACCTTGTGGAAAGCCTTCCCAGAAGAGTTGAAGCTGTTATAGCTGCAAAGAGTGGGCCGACATCATATGCCAGATACATACACAGTATGTATCTGGCATTAGCATACACACTGGTCTCTCAGTTATTGTACAACTTACAGTACAGCAACATAACAGTGCAGGATAGTCTGTAGAGGTCTCATCACTGTTTTGGACAATGTCATTAATAACTTTGGTTCTCTGAGGTTACCCAAAGCTCCTTTAATAATAATCTGAGAATAGATAAAGGAAGCAGGGATTGACAGATTTATCACCTGATATTCGCTTCACTGATGACAGTGGCTTCTTTTGCAACCCTAATATGTAGGATCCACTTTCAAAAATTTGTATAATTGAATTTTTGCTCAATCAAAGGTCTTTTACAATTAATTCAGAATGACAAATTCCTTCCCTGTGAATAAACAAAAACATGAACTTAAAGCAATAAGGTATCATCCCAGAAACAGACAAACCTTTGTATCTGAGGTGGATTCCTCCTCTTTATTATCACCATAATCCCATGCCGATTCCCAGTCAGAGGTGTCCCAAGACAGCTCGTTATCTTCTGGATGACAAACAGGAAACAGGAAAAAAACAGTTAAAAATGGTTAAAGTTTGTGAAGTCAGGCAGACTATAGTGCTTGTGCAGTGGTTAAGACTACAGAGTTTATATAAAACATGGACGCAGTGACTGTGACGTCACCCACTGGTATAGGACTCTAAATTTTGAAGACTCAAAATGTTCAGCCACCACCACTGCATTTGTTTTTTGAAACCATATGGTGGAGTGTTAAGTTATCAGTTAACACTAGCTAACTTGGCTAACAAGATGTATTCACAGATACCTGCTAATTAGTACCAAGTAACATCCAAATAAAATACTAGAATCTGAGCTGGAATGCAGAGTTCTTCGATAGTCTGTTAGCACAATTAATTGCATAGCAAGCCATATTATTTCTTAGATAACTAAGCGGCAACAGCACAAACACGGTAGAGAGGTCCAGTTTAGTAATTTCTATTAGCTGAGGTGAAGCCTAACAGGCTGCTAGCAGCTACAGCCACCTGTGTTGGCATCCACCTATCAATCAGAGGCAAATTTTAAACCTTAACACAATTTAAACAGGCCAGTTATATGAATATTTAACTCCTGTACAGTTGTTATGAAAGGGGAAATTGGTTATAGAGACCAAACCTGATTTTAGTAAAAGGCTGTAAACATGCTTATTTTTGCTGTAAAGTTGACATACATTTTAACATAGGATTCCATGGGGACTGACTCACTTCTGGAGTGGCCTCAAGTGGACATTAGAAGAACTGATGTTTTCGATACTTCGTTTTTCAGTACTGCTTGTTTGGGATTAAATCTAATCTAATCTCTTTGCTAAATTTCCTGCAGATAATATTAATAAACAAAGGTAATAACTGAGAAAACCTAAATGACTGATTAATCTGTAATGCAGGGGCGCTGAAGTCACAGCAGCTACATAAATGTGACAAGCTACAGTTGAGTTGTCAGAAGCCCTGTGCTACAGGGAAATAACTTATTAATATACAATGACAGAGCAAAGATCAGAATCCTGGAGGAAATCCTGCTGCTTTACGCCTTGGTGCAGAGTGCAGGGTCGCCTCAGTATCCCTATGACGACAGTGTGTGCGTGTGTGTGTGTCTGCAGGCATCAGTTTGAGATGATGCAACACATCCAGGTGCCCTTTCAGTGTGTCCTTTCTCTTCTGTCGAGCATCCTGCAGTGACGTGTTCAGGTGTCTCATGCGGGATGACTCATAGCAAAAGGGACCTGCAGATTCCTCCTCCTTGTCCTCTTTCAGTGCTACAGAGTACAGATGAAACTCCCTCCACACCATGAATGAACTGAGTCCTTCTAGAAGGATGTAGAATCTAGCAGGATATCTGCATCCGGATAATGGTGATATTTTCTTGAGAACATCAAGATGATTTTTTTCTTGAATTTGATAAGCTTTTGTGGAGATATGATGCAAAGTGTTTAATTTTGCTTGTCCTCGCAAAGGTAAAGAATTTTTTTTTTTAAGTACCGAATGCAGATCCAAATCCACTCCAAAATCCATAAACTAGCATCTCTGCAAATGCACAGTCACATTAAGCTTTAATTTAACATCAAACCAGCAGAGAGTACTAGTAATCACTCTGACCATTGTCGATCTCCAATGGTCATCATCCATCGGCATGACCCGACTCTAGAGCAGAACAAAAACTATGGTCGCCAGTTGCACTCCAAGATGGTGGAGTTGGAGTCTGACCACAGGGTGAGAGACTCGAGACGCCTAAATAAATTTGAGGACAACCACAAGAGCAACCTGAAAGGAGCTAGCTGATTCGCAGGACTGAACTTTCAAAATACGTCTGACCTCATTAACTATTTCCGTGTCCAGATGCTCCTTCAGTTCCCAAAAGCAAACAAACACTGAGGGTTAAAAAGAATGTAAATTTAAGACGCTTCCTTTTCAGACTTGTTAGCTTAATTAATTTTTTATATACGTCCTACATGTTTGACATCAACAGGTTGTAAAATAGTGGGATTTCTGTAATAATACATAGTGGAAACAGAAAATGATAAAATACCTCTTCGTGCAATAAGAGTCCAGGCCTGAATACAAACTACATAATGACCCAAGTCCCTGCAAATTGCTGCATGCAGCTTTCATTTACTCTGGATTTAAAAACTGCTGCATTAAGAAGGCGGGCCATTTAATTCCCTCAGTTATAATCTGACCAAAGAGTACTTCCCAACTAGTTTCGCATACTTTAGCCGCCTTTCTACACCACTATATAGTATTTGGATCACTTTTAATGCTGTGAGCTGCTATCTGAGCTGCCGTCACTTCAGTTTGAAGCTGCAGACGTCCATCCTCCTCCTGCAACGCTACCTGTTTGATTCTTGTCCTCAACCGGCTCGGTTTTCTGGTTCCGGAACAAGAAGTCCCGGACCGTTTTGAGCTCTTGAAGCCGGCAGAACTCAAACAAGCTGCAGGACATCCCTCTCCCGTCCCGTCCGGACCCAACAAGACGAGAAACAGCCCGTTAGCCTCGCTGCTAACAGTCCAGTTGTGGAAGAAGAGCGTCCGTTTCACGCTCCCGCTATCGCGATAACTTTATGACAGCCTTTTCACAAAGAAAAGATTTCCTAAATGTCCAAAACTGGCCCCTAAACAAATACAAATAACTGCCTGCCGCTCTTATTTTCCGCTAAACTTCCCACCCTCAGTCCTGATGACACATCGTTAGCATAATAACAGCCCACTGCTTCCGGGTTAAAGTTCCGTCGCCAATTTCAAAATAAAAGCAGAACAAGAAGAATTCGTTATCAAATAAGAACTCAAATATTATCACTGAAAGAATAAAATATTATCAATAAAAAATTCCAAATGTTATCACTGAAAGAATAAAATATTACACCGCCCTGTATCAAAAACTAAAATTTCTGCTGTTTTCCAGAAAATAGTTGATATTACCTAATTCAATGATGCTGAATTAAAAAATACCAATAAAATATTCAGTCACATACAGTTTTGTCACAAAATCCGTTTTTTTTCACATATGGTCCATTTGTGCTCATTGTATTTCAGCTTCTCCAACACAATGTACATATTTCCATAGGTTTCTTTTAACTGGACAGAATGACCAATTGGCATGATGCAAAGTAATTGCAGTAGGACACATTTTAGGCTGGATTTTGAGCACTCATTGAATAGCCTCCACTCATCTGCATCGCACTCACAACCCATTGCACCCAAAAGACCTTCAACATCAACACACCAGGCAAAGTCATCATCCATTTCAAAGAATGGAATAAGATCCTTCTCATGACACCAATAAAAAGAAAATTTGGCTCCTGGAGCCAAGAGGTTTTTCTCACTGAGCCTAGACCCAAGCAGCTCAGCCGCTTCCTTTGACAGATCCAAATCTCGTACTAAGTCATTGAACTCTGGCTGAGTGAATAACTGGGGGACAGATGAGCTACTAGAAGTCATCACCACTAGAATGTTGTACATCTGGAGATCATCAGACTCTTCTCTCTCATCTGCTAAGCCAGTAAAGACGGGAGGTGGTATTTGATCTGAATGTGGTGCAGGTCTCATTGCTGATGGCAGGTTAGGGGAACCGATAGATGATTTAGTTTTGGAACTGTATCCAGAAATATTGACCAAACAGAAGTAGCAGTCATCAAAGTGATTCTGTGGCTCCCTCCATACCATTAGAATACCAAAACTCAAGCTCTTTCTCTTTCCCTTAGTCCATGCTCGGAGGTTTTCCACACACGCCCAGCAAACTGAATGAGGTGCCCATGGCTTGTCTTCGTCACCCAATTTCACACCAAAATAAGCAAAGTCTGCCTTTTTCACAAAATCTGTTATATTTTGTCACTGTTTGGATGTAGTGAAGCATCCACAGATATAGCAAAAAACATCTGGATCATGTTTACAATTGCCACTTGTGAACAAATGTGACGTGATAGAGCAAAATGGATATGATTTTTGAAATCAGCAACCCAAAATTAGTAAAGAACGCTGAAAGAATAAAATATTATCACTAAAAGACTCAAAATATAATCCCTGAAAGAATAAAATGTTAAAAATAAAAAACAATATTTTTTGAATGTTTTTCTCCTGAATTTGTGACTTGAGTTAAAGACTTTCTTCCTCTTCTTCTTTCAGGTGCTCCCTTTAGGGGTCGCCAAAGTGGATCATCTGCCTCCATCTCTCCCTGTCCCTCTGTCACATTTTTCTTGTTTGTCTTGTAAATTTTTATCACAAAAAACAAAAACAATACCAATAAAAACATTATTTTTCCAAGTTTAGATTCCCGTAAATTTATGTCTTTAGTTTTGAAAATTCAGAATTTTTCACAAATTTATGACTTTAAAATCTTAGAGAATACCCATGTTTTTTGTAAGTTTTTGATTTTTTTTTTTTTTATTGTTTGTTTGTTTTGTGTAAATTTGTGAGTCCTGTCTTCTTGGAAAGCGATCAGCTGGCATTTTCCACAATGATTCCAATGCAGTAAAAGCATACTTGGATAGGAAAAAAAAACAATGGAACACTATCAGTCATGGATTGGCCTCCCCAGAGCCCGGACCTCAACATTATTGAAGCAGTGTGGGATCATCTTGACAGAGAACAGAACAAAAGGCAGCCAACATCCAAAGAAGAGCTTTGAATGTCCTTCAAGAAGCCTGGAGAACTATTCCTGAAGACTACTTAAAGAAATTATAAGAAAGGTTGTCTAAGAGAGTTCAGGCTGTGTTGAAGATTAAAGGTGGTCATATCTTTCGTTGACTTTCAACCTTATATATTGTATTTCCATGTATGTTTGCACATGTTTCAATAAATCACTGCACCTATTATCCATTTTCCTAGCAAATTATAAAAAGAAATGAGGGGGGAACGGACGACATGACTCCAGATATAAAGATAAATAGATACATAACAGATTTAATGCAATACAGAACATTGCCACCACAAACTAAACATCAAACTTACCAAAGGAGTTCACCAAACAGAGCACCATAATCATATAACAGTAGAATAGACTGCTGAGTTGGCTGGATTATGTTCACTTTACGTGACCATACATTTTGTGAATGTAGGATTTGTGTGTTAACACTTTGAAAATTTTAATGATTGACATAGAAATCTAATTTGTAAAACAAAAAAGGGGGTGCAGCTGATGCACTTTTCTTGACTCAGTTAGTGTGAAATTTTTAACATCTCAGTACAAGATCAGTTAGAGCATATCCTGAATCACGAGTCCGTGTTTGTGTCTGGTAGAGGCCTTTGACCTTAATCAACTCTCTAATGTTGTTTTTTTCTGTGGTAATATGTTGAACAACATACACAGAAAGAGCTACAACCACAAGATGGCAGTAACGCAATGCTAAGGATGAAAGGTGCCGTAAAAACGTCAAGGAAGAAGAAGCAGTAGAAGTCCACAGATGTCCAAAACGCAGAAAGCAGGAAGCAGTCATTATTGTACTGTAGAATTTGCCTATGCAAAGGTGCATGTAAACACAGATGCTGGATGCCAGTTCAAAGAAATGAGTATGGACCATGTCAAGAAAGATTGTTAAAGGTAAGAACAAAGCAGTGGCAAGTATTTGTTAGCAGGGTAGCCTCATCATCTCCGAGTTTCATTTACCGAGAAACTGACCTGTTTGAGCTTATATGTCGCTGCTTAGCTTACCAGCTAGCTACGTGGCTTTCAGAGAGCACGACGGTGACGCTGCTGTGATTTTATCACCGTGACCACTGACTTTAATTGTAGCTTTTGAATACTGCATGCTAGTCTTGTATTAGTTAAACATATATCTGAAGTTTACCTCACCCTTTCTCTACCTGTCAGGTGGGACAGCCATGCCCAGAATTCGAGAAAACTCGAGGCTAATGCGCACGCACGTGAGTATGACTAAATAAAACTCGTGTTATTACTGCTGCAGCAAAACAGGTTATTATGATGTTAGGCGTGGCGCTGCTGGCAGTTTAACATGTAATAAAACAGTCAGATGAACGTTCAAACATATGTCCTATTTGCAGCCTTAAAGAAGGAGAACACTGTTTATTCCGAATAATTTTATAACTTTAACAATTCACTTACAAGTAATTAGTAACTAATTGTGCAGTGCTGTGCAAAAATCTTGAGTCCCCCCACATTCCTTTATATTTTGCTTTTGATTTTGAAGGACATTCAAAGCTCTTCTTTGGATGTTGGTTGCTTTTTGTTCTGTTCTCTGTCAAGATGATCCCACACTGCTTCAATAATGTTAAGCTCTGGGGAGGTCAATCCATGACTGATAGTGTTCCATTGTTTTTTTTTTTTTCTATCCAGGTATGCTTTTACTGTACTGACAATGATCCCAAACACACTACCAAGTGTGTTTGGGATCATTGTCATGTTTAAGCTTTTCAATCAGGTGCTTTCCAGATGGTATAGTATTTGGGGGCGGCTGTGGCTCAGGAGGTAGAGCTTCTGCATGCCGAAGTATCCTTGGGCAAGATACTGAACCCCACGTTGCCCCCGATGCATTTGTCGGAGTGTGAGTGTGTGTGAATGTTAGTAAGCACTTAAGTGTAGATAAAAGTGCTGTATGAATGTATGTGAGACTGGGTGAATGTGGCCTGTAGTGTAAAGCGCTTTGAGTACACAGAAACTGAGTAGAAAAGCGCTATATAAGTACCAGTCCATTTACCATTTATAGCATGGTGGATCAAAACATGATGCTACTTTTCTGTGTTCATAATTCCATCAGTTTTGACAAGATCTCCAACACCACTGGCTGAAATGCAGCCCCAAACCATGACAGAGCCTCCACCATGTTTTACAGATGGCTGTAGACACTCACTGTTGCCACTGATTTTCAGTCCAGTTCTTGTGTAATTTGGCATACCTCAGCCTTTCCTCCCTGTTTCCCCTCCTTAAGAATGGCATCTTGACAGCCACCCTTCCACTGAGACCATTTCTGATGAAGCTTCAGTGAACAGTAGATGGATGAACTGAAGGGCCAGATGTATCTCTTAGGTCCGGTGTCAGGTCTTCGATGGATTTTTTTCCCTATTTCTTAACGACATGACTTTCAGATACTGTTCATCTGCTGTAGACAGTTTTTTTTAGGCCTCCGCTTCTTCTTTTGTCCTCCACTTGTTCAGTTTCCTCAAATTTTTAAGGACACACTGCACACCATGCTGAGGCATGCCAGGTTTTTGGCTAATAGATCTTTGGGAATCACCTTGTTTGTGCAAGGATACTATTTTTATGCCTGTTAAACTGTGTTATATTTGACATTTTTCAGAGGTTGAACTAAAAAAATGGGAAAAAAATTATGTTTTTGTGACAGGCTGCTAGTAACAAAGTGCCTAAAGATACAATGTAAAACTAGTTCTTTGCTAAGTTGTCTGTTATTTGTAGACACAACACTGGTTTATCATCCCTTGAGTTAGGTACCTTTTTTTATGCTTGAATGATTCACGGGTCAGTGTTAAGTTGCTTAACAAACAAAAAAACATTCCTCTGAGCCTTTGCACAGTACTAAATGTCTCACTCATGGGCTTGTGAAGATGAGATGTACAAAACCTTAACAGTCAGGTGTAATGAAGAGGAAGATCACAGGATAATAAATTCCCAATGACATAAAACAAAGTCACAGGAGGTCATCAGACTTGCGACATGATGGGTTTAATCATTATCAAATAGTCTTTTAACTGCTGAATCAACAGGAGAATAATCCAATTGTGATGTAACAAAAATAGAAATCCTCGGGGCGTCTAATATCAAAATCAAAGTATCAATATTACAACACTGTCACACCAATTTCTTAACTCTCAACTCACATGTCCACTTAATAGCATTTCCTGAACCTCTGACAGCCTTCATCTGTAAATGAATCTTTAAACGATATTCATGTAATAATTACAGAGGAATCCAACCAGCAAGCATTTGCATTTGAGAAGCAGGAACCTGTGAAATGTTGGCTGCAGTTTTGCTTTAAAAATAATGAAATGATGAATTAACTGTCAGACTAGTTTTTGTTTAATTGTCTTATAACAGACTCATTGTTTGTACATTGTTGGACGGTGATTGTTTCTCCTTTGTAGGAATCAGTGGTAGATTACCTGAGTGGACGCGATTCTTCTGGCCCTTTCATGGACGCTATTGCGCCTGCCTTTTTTGGTAAGGCATTTTGTGAACTGGCCGTTACAGGTTATTTTCAAGAGGATGTAGAATAATCTGAAATCAAGCATTAGTACACAAAACACAACTGTACCTGCCTTTCTGTTCTGGTAATGTTTGTTTTGTTTGTTTTTTTTTGGTCCTGAGATTGATCACGAGTAGGCTTTGATGCAAGTGCAGTATAGAATAATCTAAGTTTTAATAGAGGAGGGAGGAAATACTGATCTTATAAGTTTCACATTTGGGAAGAGTCAGGAAAAAGGAAGAAATGGGAAGGTACATCAGACATGCAACTTATAGAATCATATACAGGTGCAAGAAAAAGTTAGTGAAGCCTTTGGAATTGCCCCATAAAAACAATCTGAACTGAATCTAAACTGATAACACAAACAGTAATTTCATATATTTATCGAGCATAAGGATTAGGCACTCAGTGCAATACAGGAAACTGCTAAGTGAAGTGATGAATTTAGTAACTTGTAGGAAGCAGCGGATGTTTCCTGTAGCTGCTTATGAGAGTTTTGCAACAATGCGGGAGAACGTTGACAAATTTTTCTTCCAAAATGGTTTCAGTTCATCAATATTTCAGGAGGCGTTGATTGAACAGCCCTCTTCTGTTCAACTTCAGTTTGGTTAAGTTCAGGACTCTGATTTGAATTTTCTGCAAAACACAAATTTTCCTCCTTTGTAATTTGCATTGTCCTGTTACATCACCCAGTCTCTCCTAAGCATGTAAGCACTGAAATATAGATGTCAGATGTCAGCAGGTGTTTTGCCTTTACCCATGGGATCTTTTCACCTCTTTCATGATTACACATTGTGGTCTTGGTGAGATCTTTGCATGACAGCCAGGGGTGAACTTCCTCCACTTATTGGTCTTATTGTGGATTGATGATCACACTTGTGTAGCCTTTTTCAGCTCCATGCATTTCTAAGATGCTTCTTCTATGGTCCAGTGCTTGGTTTACAAACCAAACACTCTTTTGTATGCTTTTATCTATAGGGAGAGGCACAACTACAACCCACACCTGCGGTCTTAGCTCCTTAATTGCAGTGGAGTTGTTTGTATGTTGTTAGTTTACTCAGATTGAGTTTGTCTCTATGAACATTAGAACACATTTTCTAACTAATCGATGCAGAAATCCTGGTAATTCCAAAGGCTTCAAAAGGTTTTTTTTGCAATTGCACGTCCAAAGTATAAATGCCAGTTGTACTCCAATGTATGATAGATCCTTTAACAAATATTTAAGAAATTAACTGATTCTTTTTGGTGATATCACTGAAATCTAGGCCACTTAAGACAAAAATTAGATTTTACTTCAGATAAAAGAACAAGAGTTAATAAATGCCCCTTTTTGCATTTGTCTCTTGTAACTTGCAGGTTTAAATTTTTTAAGTTCCTTGGAGGATGACATCATTTATTCTGATGACGATGACGATCGTTTTTATCCACGCAGTGCTGCTAACAGGCCTTTACGACCACATCCACAAATAAAACAGCTCACTGATGAGGTATCACCCCTTTGGTTTCACTTGCTGGAAAATGAAAGAAGCTCTCTTTAGTGTTTGTCGCTGGTTTGTAACAGGACATAACTTTCTGTCAGACTCAGGTACTCTGTGGAGAATAAACTGAAGCATTTCAAAAACTTTAAGCAATAGTGTATTTATCCTCAAAATGGACATTTTATGTGAAGCCATTTATCTTGTATGTGCCCTCAGTGTGATTTTATTCTCTTTTGCGAATTTATTGGAACATTGGTTGACACCGCTTTTTTTCATCAGGAGGCTGATAAAATTGCAAAGGAATTAATAGAAGAAGAGGAACGGCGTAAGGAGAAAACTAAGAAGAACAAGCGTAAAAAAATGGTCCGCATAAGCATAATTATTAGGACTTAACATTCAATGCTGGTGCTTCATATTTCTTTGACAGCACTCTTCTGTTTTTTTTTTTTTTTTTTTTTTTTTTTTTTTTTTTTTTTTTAAAAAAAAAAAAATTAATTTTAAA
>VUQI01049609.1:0-17353 GCA_015106735.1 Paratilapia polleni | reverse complement strand
TTTTCAATAGAGGGAATAGAGGTTTTTTTTTTTTTTTTTTTGTGGGATTACATTATTAAACCACCAAAATACTGTCAACTTGTTGTAATTTCCCAACTTTTTCACCTTTGTCTAATATTTTAAATCCTTTTGGCCTTCGCTTCATTTCCAGAGATACTACGAAGCTTCGCTGATCTATAAAGAGGTGCTGAAGCTGGAAAGTACGAGTGCTGAAGCCGCACAGGAGCTGAAACGAGCGCAGACATTGCACCTCATGGTAGGGGAAGCTCTACAAAAATGGAAATGCAAAGAAAAGTTTCCTTGTAGAAACGCTTCACAACAAGAACAGCACTCACTCACTGCTGGAGAAGAAGTCTGATTCATTGATTTCATCTGCCCACTTTATATTTTTCTCAGCAGTTTCAGTTGTTTCATATGCAGAGCTTGTTTAGGCTATACCAGTGTCATTATTTTCATGTCTGTGTCTGTATGTGTCGGGCACATAACTTTGTATGGTAATAAAGGAACGATATTAGTTATTTGTGGCTTTAAAATCTTGTATGTTTGCATCGTTTCAGGAAATGGGCTTCAGCTGGGCACAGAGCTCTGAGGCCCTGAAAACTCATGGTACATTAGAAGAAGCTGTGGAAGCTCTGTTTGCCAGTGATGGTAACATGGGCCCTGGAGGTAAAGGTCACAAAATGTTTCTCAAAGTTGTAATGATGACAGTGATGTCCTGGTATTTAAAGGATACCATGGCCAGGTACTGTTAATCCACTGTGCCCTGGCATAGCTCAGTGGGGTTGGTTAGTGTTTTTTGCTAATCATGCACAAGGACAGAACTCAAGTGCTTCGTCAGCAGCTGCCTTCGTGAAAATTGCTGTTAAGAAATGAACAAATCTGTACCTCATGTGAGAGGACAGTATGTCACCACTTGCAAAAATTGCTCAAATAAAACCACAAAATGTATAAAATGTAAAAAAATAAAATGTATAAAAAAATTGTAGGGCTTTAAACATAAAGCACCTTGAGGCGACTGTTGTTGTGAATTGGTGCTGTATAAATAAAATTGAATTGAATTAAAATCCAGCCTAGTGTGAGCATAACTGTGCTGTTTGTTCAGTGTGTACAGATCCTGCCACAAGTAGAGCCAAAGCAGACCAACCAGCAGGACTGAAAGAAGAAGGTGATGATGTTAAAGAAGAGGGAGAGTGGACTGTCCTACAAACAAGCCGCCCTCGAACGCAGCAGGTGAGAGAGTCCGATGCTTTGGGCGAAAGCAGGTCGAAATCTCAGTCGCCGAGCCCTCGCCCGAGGAATGCTGTGAAACCGTAAGTCCTCATTGATGTGTACGTGAAAATTAACAAATAAAACAAAAAGATGTTTATTAAATGAAGTTTAAAATGGTACTTTTTTGTAAGATTTGAAACCGACTTCTTTTGCATGATGACAATCACTCTGCAGGAATCTTACTCATTTGTCTCACCTTGGATCTGCTATAACTGTTTGTATGTACTCGGAGTTGGGATCAAATGAAAAATGTACAGTGTTGTAGAGTTTGGTGATTTTTAAAGTGACTATGATTTTGATGTTGAAAGGAGATGGGATGAGCTTTCCTTTCAGGTTTTTGAGGTTTACTCGATTATACCCAAACAGCAGAAGAATTTTAAACTGGATGTTTTTTTGTTTTTTCTTTTAAGAGAGCTTTTCCCTGTTTGGGCTGGATTATTGGCTCCTACTGTCACCTATGTGAAACTCCACGAGCTCTTTAGCAGGTGAGCTATGACACGCTCATTGAGGATTTTATTCAGCACTGTCATGCTGTAAGCTAGAAACGGCAAATTTTTTCAGGATCTTTCCTTTAAAGAAAATTAGCAAAATATTATGTTTAGTTAATTTTCTGTCCAAGTAGTGAGTTCATCGGTCATTTCACCCCTCTCTCCTTTCTCCCTCTCAGAGTTGGGACCATCTACAGCATCAAGATGTTGCTGGAGCAACAGTGCGCCTTTGTGAACTATACCAGAAAGGAAGATTGTGAGAGAGCCATCCAGTGTATTAATGTATGTATCCATTTCCAGTGACTGATACTTATATTACGTTCAGGCATTTAGCTTGTGTCAAACTTTGAGCCATTTCCACTTGTTTTAGCAGTAGAATTAACTTAAGTCATTCCACATGCTGTGACATTCTCCTGTTGTCAACAGTAATCGTTTTTTAAAAAGCATGTTTTTACCTACCATCACTGACCTGTCTTCTAGGATTTGTTTGCATTCAACACAAAGAGCAGGTGTGCCATGGAACACTTTTTTTTTTTTTTTTAAACTACCCTTACCTGCAGCACATGTGCAGTGTGGAGTTTTGTGAGTCACAGTCAAGACAAGACTGTGAGCTTTCATTTTCAGATTGTGTTGCATCTGTAGCTTTCGGACCCAGCAACTGTGCTGTGAAGCCTTAAGCTTGTATAGTATGGGTAACTTCAAAGCCACAAAGTGAGACGGTAACTCCAGTGTTGTAGTTTTTAAGTCTGTTGGTATGCAAGGGTTTGCTTATGCCTTCACAGCTTCTTTTTTTTTTTTTGTTTGTTTTTGTTATATGTCAGGAAGGGCATCTGGTGTAAAAACTCTGCCAAATCAAACATGCAAAGCTACTCGCTGTGGCGACCCCTTATGACAAGGGAGCAGCCGAAAGTAGCTTACACTCCAATGCACAAACTACACATGCATCCCTCAGGGGGAATTGAAAAATATAACTGGAGCGATTACCAGTATGTGGTGTCCACAGCAGCTGTGTGTGTGTGTGTGTGTTTGTGTGTCTGGCACTGACCTATGAATGCAGATTCTGCAGACATCTCTGGTACACTGGTAGTTTAATTAAAAAAAATATAAATACTTAAAATGATAAGTATTTTGTTAGATTTCAGAGTGTATCTCTGTGGTGCCTACACATCACACACACACCACACTCACGCTTGTTGTTGTCGTTGTGGAACACATAGTGTTATAATAGTGGCCCCACTAATGGTCAGCATACTTTGCGTGTTCAGTGTAGCCACTGTGTAAGTTGTACCACAAAAAGTATATAACAGACGGTAAACCCAGGCACAAAGATTTAAGAAGTAAAATATTGAGGTAGACCATTGCTGATATGGTGGACATTCGTATCTGAGCTCCACTGATGGCTTTTCTCATTACCAAAGTAAACTCTTAACTGAGAGTGAACACACTGGGGATTAATTGTACTAACTCTGATCTGTTCTCTGACATTTGACTGGCCAAATGATAAATGATGATAAATTACTCAAGAGAACGACGGCCACATTAATCGATAATTTAAAATGTTTACCTGTCTGTTTAATCTTCAGGGAATGATTTTTGAGGGGGCTCCACTGACGGTGCGATACCCCTACAAAATCCACCCTGAACTCGGTGTGTCCAAATCAGCTGCTACTGACTGCTACCCACGCCCCAGGTAAGAACATGTTATTCTTCTCCTGCTTATTGAGAAAAGCACTTTAGTTACAAATTTAGATTGTACTTTTCTTTGCTGGATTGAGACAAATGAGAACTGATGATTTTATATTGTGTTAACCCAGCCTGTAGGTGCAGGTTTTTGATACAATTGTTTTTAAATTTGTTTTTAAAAACATACTAGGACAAATTACCAGAACTAGTGTTACTTTTTTTTTTTTTTTTCTGTGAATGATTTATTATATTTATTAAGACGTGGAAAGGAGCCTTTTCATTTCTGTAATTTAATTTAATTTTTTTTGGCCTTCTGAAGAACAATGAATGTAAATAACAAAATCTTTAAAGGAAAGAACAGTCCACCCTAAATTTCATCAGTCATCCATAGAACTTCATCTATAATTGACAAATTATTTTTCATCTTGTAGCACGTACAAGAAGGAGTGCTTTTTCTGGAGGACAACAGGATGTACGAGGCAGGACTGCACCTTCAGACACGTCCCAGAGCACAAGAACATTGACAGGGACAAATTCACCAACAGGCTGGGATTGCATGCAGCAAGTCAAAAATGATCACACAAATGACACACATGCAGTGTTTCCTTTGAGATTTGACACAATGGTGATGGCACCCTGTCTGTTTTGGTCATCGTTCTGGTTGATGTGAAGGTTTGGCAACAAAAAAAAAAAAAGGTTGTTTTGAATTGTATATTGTTGGATTTTTGGGATTATGTGCAACTCGATCGCCATCACTGTTGTATGTGTCCAAAGGCGACATCAGTCTACATAATACTACTGTAATATTATAATTATTCATGTGCCTTGTTATAGTTGCATATAAAACGTGCCTCTAGCATCAAGCACTCCTTGGCAATGGGGTTTTGTCAAGAATTATTGATTTCATCTGGTTAAAGATTAGACTTTTAGTTTGTTGCGTTTCATTATTTAAAATAGATTTAACAGATTTTTCTGTTGATTTGATCACTAGGTGGCAGCATTATTTAGCCCTGAACTTTAGGGCTGCAAACTATTTGCTTTCATTTTAAAGGCTGTGATTCATGTGTGGTTATTTTACTGGCACATTTAATGTGCCATGTTTCGTTTTGCAAGTGTCATCTTTTTCCTGGGCATCGGCTTGTTTAATGTGTGGAATGATCGACGGTTTGATTCTGTTGTTATAAACATTAAAGGTTTATAATGCCCTGTCTGTTGGAGAATTTTAAGTGTAATTATGTTTGTATAGGAGACAACAAAACAACAAGGTTAACAATAACCAGAGATGTCCATAATGGTAAGTAGGTAAATTACACCAAAGAACTGGATTAAATAGGAAGAACAAAAAATGCCCAAAAAGGTGCAGCTGAAGCTTTAGCTTACTACACTTTACCTGTTTACAAAGCATTTTCTATATAGCAACACTTTCATAACTTGATTTTAACAAAAGAGTTGCCAAAAATAAATAAACTAAGACAAAAACAACAGCATAAACAGTTTTAATTAGTTTACCAACTTATTTTTAAATTTTTCTTTTACGTTCACATAGCAAACTATGCAAACTTAATTCTTTAACAACTACTCCACAAGTTTCTCCCTTTTCCAGATGTAGATTTATTTATTTATTTTTAAGTATTTGCCCTGACCCCCTACTTTTTTAAACATACCTTTTCCTCTGAGTTCATGCTTTAACCATCTAATTTCAAACATCTTAATTAGTTTTGGAAGTAGAATATTTTTTGCTTTGTACATTATCAGTGCAATATTGAGATCAACTAAATATTAAAATTTTATGGCATGTAGAGTTATAAATGGTTGTCTTATAATAATCTGATACATTTATAGTTCTCCTGTAGCATATCTATACTAGGGTTTGTTTTGTATGTGTTTTCCCAAACCTCCATAGAGCAGGTAATGTAAGGAACTATTAGGGAACAATACAGTGTACATATATAATCTACACTGTATTACTGTACTGATTCACAATCTCTTTAGTTTTTTTTTGTAGTATTCGAACATTTTTAGACATTTCTGTTTTATTAGAGCTTTCCAACATAGCTTGTGTTCAGTTAGCATTCCCAAACCCCTTTTTTAAATACATGTTTTCTATTTCAGTTTCATTCATCATCATGGCCAGCTCCTCCAGTCTACATGTTGCCATGTTCCTGGGCAAGATACTGCACCCAAAATTGCCCCTAATGCACCCCTTGATGTGTGCAGGATAGTTAGAAAGGTCTTGGAGGATAAAGAATAAAGCACTTTATAAATGGGTGAATGTGGCTTTTAGTTTGTTACAGCAGAAAAGTCCCATGTAAGTATGGACTGACCTGACAGATTATACAAAAAACCATCAAGCCAAATTTGATTTAACTTGGTGGAGAAGTGGAACGTGGGCAGTGGAAGAATCTTAAATTTTGGTACAGATCTTGATCCCTTTCTTAAAAACTGTGACATAGAGCACTGGTCTTGGCTATCTGGCAGTTCTAGTTTGGATGTCACTATGAGGAAGGAAAAAGCTGCGACTAGAAGATCAGAGTCTTAGTGATTTTTCACTGTCTGTTAAAGAATCATACATTTTAATGCCTGGCACAGCAGCTGTGTATCCTGTTGCATTTTTATTGAGTTAGAAGCCCTTCACAGTCACCTTAGGCCAGCCTAAATTGCTGAGTTCCAGTGAAATGAAAAGTAACCATTGTCCTTGAGATATTATCTAAAGCAAGATTCTTCTAAGCTTAAAATGCCTCACTTCTGTCTCTGTGAGCTGTTAATGTGGGTGGGATTTGTGTAGATCCCACTCTGCTAAGACCCAGTATGTTTGTTATTTGACTCAGGCAGTTCAAGGTCACTTTTGTGACTCTTGTTACGCAATGTTTGTGGTGTAAATTACAAAACCTTTCCAGAGACCTGAGGAATTGCCTAAAAGCTGAACTAGTTAGAGAAAAAAGCTGAAAAAAAGTGCTTAGTCTCGACCTTCCAGGCAGAACAGCTGTACTCATGGGCATTAATTGGCTGATGGTGGCATACCTCACAAAGCCCTTTTGATCTGTGTGAGATTTGAGAGCATGAAAGGCCCCAAATACTAATAACATGAACTCTGGTTGAACCCATAAGCAGAGCTCTGACATGCGGTTGATACATTAACAACTTTCAGAATGGGTCTATATTTAAACTTGTTCATCCGCTTGGCTTTGCCCCATGAGAAACCTGTTTAAATGCAGATAAAGTCTGATAAGAGGTTAGGGTTCACAAACCGAGTGGAATCAACATCCCGCCACTCTGGGTCCGGACAAAGCCAATCCCTTACTTAACTAAAGCAAACACCCAGAAGATTAAGTGCATCTTGTTAAGACAGCGCGGTTTGCAGAGCTTTTAACAGAAATCTCACCCACTCCCAGTACGAGGAAAAGGGAACGAGAAAACATGGTAACAAACCAAACCCGCAGACATGACATGCTGCTCTCCCACTCCACTTTTTGATATATGGCTATGCAGCAAAAATCTTCCTCACTCCCCCTCAGGAGAGGCTTCAGTTGCAGTAATTGAGTGCATTGCTTTTCGCATAGGGATACATAATCTAATTTTTATTCTAATTCTGTGGTTTCTCACTGCTTGTAAATAAACTATTGATGTGACATGCAGAAGGAGATGACTCATGTTGTATATCAACAGTCTGATTTACTTCACAGGGACCCAAAATAAATTCTCCACTGCAGCTTTGCAGCCGGTCGGCTTACCGGCCTCTGCTTGAACCTCATAACCTTCCCAGCAGGGCTGCTGCTGTGTGCTTGTCCTCTTTAAAGAAGCCACACTACAAACATCAGTGTATGGATTTTGGAGCAACCCACCAAAGTCCAAATCCTACTTTTCCTCATTGCATTTTTCACATCAAATTCTTGCAGTTAGCTCAGTCAGCTTCTTACTGCAAGGGATGTAGTCACACATTCTTTTTTCACAGAAGTTTCTCACTTCTTTGTTTGTGCTCCTTTCACTGATTTAAGGCTCTGTTGGAAATGCCTTGCATGTCTGTGCAACAACCAGGGACTTAGCAACATTTGAATTAAAATCTGATGACAGTTGTAGGGTTGCAGCCACATGCTGCCAAGTGTGAACACAACACACCCACACAGTGCTGAAAAAGATTAGGGATTATGCCTTTCTAGTGGTTTACTAATATACACTCACCGGCCACTATATTAGGTACACCTGTTCAACTGCTTGTTAACGCAACTATTTAATCAGCCAATCACATAGCAACAATTCAGTGCATTTAGGCACGCAGACATGGTCAAGATGACCTGCTGAAGTTCAAACTGAGCATCAGAATGGGGAAGAAAATTGATTTAAGTGACTTTGAACGTGGCATGGTTGTTGGAGCCAGACAGGCTGGTCTGATTATTTCAGAAACTGCTGATCTGCTGGGATTTTCCCACACAACCATCTCTAGGGTTTACAAAGAATGATCCAAAAAAGAGAAAATATCCAGTGAGCAGCAGTTCTCTGGGTGAAAATGCCTTTTGATGCCAGAGGTCAGAGGAGAATATCTAGACAGCTTCGAGCTGATAGGAAGGCAACAGGAACTCAAATAACTACTTGTTACAACTGAGGTATGCAGCTGAATGCACAACATGTTGAACTTTGAAGCAGATGGGCTACAGCAGCAGAAGACCACACAGGAACAGGAAACTGAAGGTACAATTTTTACAGATTCACCACAAGTGGAATATTGAACATTGGAAAAAAGTTGCCTGATGTGATGAGTCTCAATTTTTGCTGCAACACTTGGATGGTAGGGTCAGAATTTGGCGTAAACACCATGAAACCATGGATCCATCCTGCCTTATATCAACTGTTCAGGCTGGTGATGGTTAATGGTGTGGAGGATATTTTTTGGCACACTTTCTGCCTCTTAGTACCAACTGAACATTGTTCAAAAGCCACAGCCTGCCTGAGTATTGTTGCTGGCCATGCCCGCTCCTTTATGCATGTACCCATCTTCTGATGGAAGCTTCCAGCAGGATAACATGGCATGCCACAAAGCTCAAATCATCTCAAACTGGTTTCTTGAACATGACAATGAGTTCACTGTACTCAAATGGCCTCCACAGTCACTAGATCTCAGTCTAATAGAGCATCTTTGGGATGTGTTAGAACAAGAAATTCACATCATGGATGTACAGCCGATAAATCTGCAGCAACTGTGTGGTGCTATCATGTCAATATGGACCAAAATTTCTGAGGAATGTTTCCAGCACCTTGTTGAATCTGTGCCATGAAGAATTAAGGCAGTTCTGAAGGTAAAAAAGGGGGTCCAAACTTGGTACTAGCAAGGCTAATAACGTGTCCGCTGAGTGTATACTGTTATAGAGAGACACTCGAGATTTGAACATTTTTGTGATATGTGTACTCTTTCTTCATAGAGACGTAGTTTAACTATTTTATTTTTTAAAAAGATGACCTGTAATGTGCTTTAATCAAAACACTGGCACATAATTTTGGACCATTTTTGGACCAAATTATTCTCTCACTTTGTAATGAGGGTGATTCCTGAGAGCAACAAGATGTTGTGATGGTAGACTCACACAGTGGGGAGCCATCTGGTTCACTGCAGTTTTTTTCCAAACCTTGGTGGATTCCTTTGTTGCACTGAAATGAATACAGTAACTGCCACAATGAGAAATTGACCTTCTCTTTAATCTAGACAGAGGCCCCCTTAACAAGTTAAAATAGTGCAAACCCAATTAGGGAATTGATTGCTTGCTTTCATTTCCCTCATTTGCATCAGGGTCATATAGGGAAGATAAATTAAGGTCTAGTCTTTTGTCCACACTGTCATTCCTGCCTGCTGAGTATTTATGGCTAAGAAATGAGCAGGAGGAAAGTCTTTTGTCTCCCCTTGACAAACTCATTGCTGATAATCTTCAGTTAAACACCTAAAGAAGGAAAGACCTGCTGAAGACTGAAGGTCCTCACAAGTTTTAACGTTGGGACAATTTGATGCATCATTTAAAGGACAATATGAGTATTTATGATTGTTTTTAAAAGCATATTCACAACCATTAATCATGAGAATATTCAAAGGAGATTTATAGGTAGAAAAGGCTTAAAGAAGACCTTTTCTTATTGCCACAAAAACAACACATTTGTCCATTTTTCAACACTCTTCTGTCTTTCCTGTCTTTTGCACTCAGCCTCTAGCCCATTAGTTCCTATAAATTATGTAAACCTTTGGATAAGGCTTTATAAAAAAAGAAAACAAAAAAGGCAGTCATTTCCTAAAGCAATCGGGCACTGTAAATTTTACACTTACACACATAGAAGTAAAGAATTTATTTGTTGGGTTTGCTGTGGCTTAATACACATTCGGTACACTGTGCTTATTAACAGCTGCAGCAGGTATGTGTATGTGGGACTGAATTAAAATAAACTATAGCACCCAAATTCAACTTAACAAGGAACTTTGACTTCACAAATCAAAGTGTCTTTACTGTTTGTGGGGAGTTAGCAAGAATAACAGAGTTGTTATTGTGGGGCTCATGCACGCTTCTGGTTTTAACAAGGAAGAAGAATGTGTGGAATAAACAAAAAAAAAAAACCACACACTTCTGCTCTGATTTTACTGCATTTGATACCTCCCTGTCAATCCTGTGAAGGCCTGCATGGTGACAGGAAAATCCATGAAGGGAAAAACACTGTCCGATACTTTGATGACAATATGATTTGTCATAAATAAACATTTATTCCAGTGTAAGATGTACAGTTCCTGTGCTTTTCTGCTTTAACACTGCTAACATAGACCCATGATGCACTGAGGACTTCTTCTCCACACACCTCTTTTCACTCCCCATGCGTTTATTTATCCACTATCTTTTCTTTCCCGTAGTTTGTTTTGTTCTTGTCTCTCTATGCCCCCCCCCAACCAGATGGCTTCCCCCACCTGAGCCTGGTTCTGCCGGAGGTCTCTTCTTGTTAAAAGGGAGTTCTTCCTCCCCAACCTCGCCAAGTGTTTGCTCACAGGGCATCGTCTGATTGTTGGGGTATTCTCTCTAATATTGTAGAGTCTTTACTTTACAATATAAAGTGTCTTGAGGTGACTGTTGCTGTGAGTTAGCAATATATAAATAAATAAAACTGAATTGGAATTCAGCAATTGCCCGGATTGTAAGAAAAAGCATTTAATAATGTAAAACAAATTCTTTAAAGAATGGTCAGTAATATAGAAATTATAACACATGATGATAATGGGTAACATAAAAAATATTTTTATAAAGTCCCTGTTTTTATGTGTCCTCATTCACATCCATAATGTACATTCCTGTTTATTCATCTGAATAAATTATTCAAGTATGCAGGCTTTTATGTGTACATGTGCACAATCTTTATGTTTACACACACAGACTGTAGGATGACAGGGAGGATAATGGCACGGACTCCCTTTGTTGTCTCTCCTGATAAATGGCAGTTTAAAGTTGGATCTCACATCTCTTTCATCTCTTTCAGACGTGCACAGGCACAAATTCTGAGCGTTGTCACTTTGTTTTGGTCTTTGTCAATGTGATCGATTGAGAAATGGCAGGTATGGGAGCAAAGCGGCATTAACATGATTAGAGGCTTGTAAACAAAGAAGGCCTTTGGGTTTTCAAGGCACCACCGCTCACAGCGTGATGTAAAGCTGGGCATGCCTTTACTTGTGTTTCCTTCAAGTATTTACATGACTTAATGGGAGTAGAAATATGTGGCTTCTGTGTAATCATTCAAACACCCAGTCAGGTTGTATTTCATCTTGCTATCGACCTACATATCTGGAGGTAGCATGTTCAAGGGCATGAAAAATGTCATGGCCTGTAAATCCTCTCATTGTGGCCTGAAGGAGTTTGACTTCCAATAACTGATGCCCACTTCCATACATCACCACTTCTCGGTCCCACAAAACCCGAATGCTAAATCTCACACAGACCTCTTTCACACATCGTCCAGTGGCTGTCTCCTGTTTTTTGTCACCCACTTTTCAAAAACCATAGATTAACGTGTGCAACGCCAAGCAAAATAATGTCACCATGAGTTACTCCTTGGACAGTGATTTATAACAGGAGACACTTGTAATAAAACTTAGCCCTCCAGGCTCCTTTTTACCAAACTGCATGCATCCTGTGCAAATAAAACCTGCTTCCTTTAATACAGATAATCCTGAGTGGCATGTCAGATCAGTTAAAGGCTTTCATTAAAGAGAACTGGTGTTTATAAAACCAGTGAGACACAGTAATTTCCTTCTGATTTTTCTCACTCATTCCCCTAAGGCATCAATCTAGTCAAATGTATCCCACCAGTTTACGCCGCACCAAGCTTTATTGTCTAAACACCTCGTACGAGTAAGAAAAGGCAAACAAGGTGATTTGCTGTGTAATGTTTACCACCTATTTAAGAAGCACTGAGGAGGCTGTTTATCTCTCTTCTGGTTATAGAGCCTGTGTAGCAACCAGGATGTCTGGGACGATTTAAGACTTCCTCCTGCCCGCCTGCTCGCTCTGCCTGTTTGAAAATGCTGCAGAGGATCCATATTCCTCCCGTTGTAATGAACCTCCCTGGGGGCCCGGGCGCACCATGTGAAGACGCCTTAGTACCAGAGCGATTCATTACCTTGGAAATGTGAGCTTTTGTTCCGTTTTCAGCAGAGCCCCATTAATCTTGAGCTGCCTCCTGGCATGCAGGCCAGGTACTGCTTAGGTAATTACAGTTAATCATCATTCAGACGTGCACATGGACGACGGGATCCTCAGTGGCTTCAGTGGAGGAGCAAATCTACCCCCTCTGTTGTTTACCCGCCTCTAACTGTAACCCTGGATCTCAGTTGCACCTAACACTTCTTCTATAATCAAATCACCAGAGTTTTAGTAATTGTGTCCAGTAAGATTTAGCTTCGCGCAACACTAAACATCCCAGCTCCGCTTTCCCGTCCCCCTCCAAACATATACACTACCCAGCTGTCACTGCTGCACAGTTACTGGAGCCTACTGTTCACCTGCCGTTTATGATTGTGATTAATGGACAGATTATAAGAAGGATGATTTTTAGGAGCAACAAGCAGAAAGAAGCCATCTGTATCTTGGCTTCCTGCAGCAGAAGGACACGCAGATAACTTCATCATCCAACATTATCACTGTCTCTGAAAACCAGGAGAGCTGTTGAAGAATAAATGTTTATATATAGGGTGGGATGGTCATATGTATATTATTCAGTCAGCTGATAGGCAAATAATCAATTTTCCTAACCGCTTATCCAATTCAACCCCAGCTGGCTGGTGGATTCGAACCCAGGACCTTCTTGCTGTGAGTCAGCAGGGCTGCCCACTGCACCACTGTGCTATCCTACTACATTTTAGGTTACGTTTCAATACCTTGACCTGCCACCATGAGGTTAATATTTACGATTTCTGAGTTAACCAGATTTGTTTCCAGTTTCTCTCTGGGTACACTGTGATGACTCTGGTGATCGTCAGATCAAAATTTGTCCAAGACTTTGGTATTTGATTATATACTTGCTCATTATATATCTTTGGATCTAGGTCTGATAGTTGGGCTGTTTACATGTATGTACTTCTAACTTGGAACATTGTGGTGGACATTTTAGTCATTAGCCCAGTCTATATTCCAATCCCAGTAAAGCAATAAATACAGAAGCCAGTGCATTGTAATTCTGTGTTTTCTATCTTTACTTCTTTAAGATAGATTTTTTTTTTTTATCATCACAATAGAGCCTAACAGGTTTCCTGTTCTGCTATGAGTCATTTTCTAGGAGTAGGTGTCACTTTTTGGAAGGGTTATTATTTTATTATTTTACAACAAAAACCCCTTAAATGGTGCACATTCCCAAAAGAACATCCAGTCAGTCACCCATTCAAAGGCTTTAAAAAAAAGGACTCTTTATCAGCTCACTGTCACATATTCCTCTAAAGAGCAGCCACAAGCTCTCAGGGTATTGATTAACATTTTAGATGTGAGCTAAGAAGAGAAGCGGTGTGTGCTGTTCTGCCAGCAAAACATGCCCCAAATGGTTTGTTGTTTGAAATCTGAATGAAGATAAACTCGGTGATTAAAAGGCTTCAGCAGCAAATGAGGTAGTTTTAGACTGGCTGACCTCCTTCAAGGGGAACAAAAGTGAGCTTAGACTAACTCAAACAAGACTGTGATGTTGTTTACTTTGCTTGGTAAGAAAAAAACATAAAAAAAAAAAAAAAAAAAAAAAAAAAAAGCTATGGAACTTCAAGTGAAGAAACGGGGAATATTCTGTAAAAATATTTCAACATTATTAAAAAATGTAGCAATACAATGATATTCTTTCAAGTCTTTCTGGATACAGAAAATCCAAAATACCACACACAAGTAAACTCTGACTTAGTGCATAAAAATGTGAACTTCTGTAACAATGTTAAAGTAAAAAAGACTCAAACTGGCCTTTGTCCACTGATCTATAATAGAAAAAAAAGACATGTCACTCTTCTGTCATTGTGCAGCAACTTCTGTGAGTGTTTCAGTTCTCTGAGTGTCTCTGTCTGCAGACAGCAGCGGGTGGTCTGAGGAGCTCTGAGCCATGCGGTCATCAGACGTTTCAGTGGGCTCTTCAGGTAAAGCCGAGTATGTTGGGACCGCGTTGAACATGATAAAACCCACGGTGATGACGACAAACGAGATGATGTACAGGGCTGAAAACTGAGGAAGAGACACAGGACACAGATGTAACTCACAGGTTCAAGATGAAACATTCTGCTTATGTCTAAGGCCTTTTTTACAGAATGTCACCACTTTAGCGAAATTGGGCTGTTGTACTATCTTCAGCATGCTGCCACTTCAGTTACAGTCTACCAGCTACAATTACACAACTGAGATCTACCTTCTGTACCCTTGTGGTTGGTTTTAATTTGCTTTTGTTACGTTGTTATGTTTGAAATTGACAGGTACAAAACCAACACCTACTGACCAATGAAAATAGAGTCACATTCCTGGAAGATCCCTCAGACCTCAGTATCCAGGTAGTAACAGAGTCTAAAGTTTTTTTAAACACCATCTGAAGTTTTTATATTTCTCTGAACATCAATAAGAAATGTTGACAACTTTGTTCCTTATGCTTTTTGTCCTTCTGACTGTAAGCAATTTAAAAACAATTCTATAAGCCTTCCTAAAACAGAACACCAAAGCCTTGAACTTGCTGAACTTGTATAAAATGTGCACATCAGCCTACTTGCCAGTTTTATTTATTTTTGTTCTCCACCTGCTCTCACTCTGTTTAATTACTGGCACGGTGGCATCTGATAGAATATGGCTGAGTGTCATTTAAGATACAAATTAATTTATTAGAATACAAAATTATAATTACAGTCAGATCCTCCCATGTCTTAATAATAGATCTGTGATAGTGAAATGTCTATTACATTACATAGCACTGGCCAGCGCTTGCAGTGCACACACGCTCATTCAGCTCATTTAATATTATTCAGGCGTGAGAGAGGCCCCCTCCCAAAAATGACTGAAAGGCAGTGAGAGGGGGAAACACTGCCTACATTTTAAAACTGACTTCACACTTGGCTAGAACAAAATAAGAAAAGCATTTTAATAAATGATTTACTGTAAAAGTTTATCACAATGTCCACATCTGCCTCCGGACCTGCAGCCTCTCTCTCATCCCCCCGTCCACACTACCTCAGTCTGCAGTCCTTCACCTCCTCAGCTCTGCTCCTCAGGCCTGGAACCCATCCAATTTGGCTGCTCTGCTCTGGATTTCACTCTCTGTTTGCTCTGATTAGTTCTCCACACTCTGAACTCTCCGCTCAGTTCAGCTACGGTATAGTTCGCTCCATAGTTTGCTCTTTGTGAAATATGCTATTCTATTGGCTCCTACCTAGCCTTGACATACCCTTTAACCTTTCCCACTAATTTGATTGTGTTTTTTACTCTGTGGCAGAAACTAGTGGGCTCTCCGCAGCATTACTCTGTTAATTATCAAATAAATAACTTCCTGCAGCCATTGTGAGACAACAATAACAGCTCATTTCCATGTTTGAAGTCCGTTAAACATGAATACATATAGACAGCTCATACTCACCTTGTACTGGAAGAGGAAGAGGCCGCAGAAGAGGCTGAAGAGGTCAGCGGTGAGCAGAGAGAGGTTGACCGCGGTAGCGCTCGTCATCTTCACCACTACAGGCATGAAGCTGTACAGAGCGTACATGCACAAAGTGTAGACTACAAATAGCATGGCTGCAGAACACAATGAACAGACTTCACTGAGACACGATGGAGCAATATAACAGTCAAAGATGCTTCAGTAAATGTGATTATGTTCCAGTTTAATATGACCATGCAGAAAGTTAACTTACAAATGTGAAGGTTCCACTTGATTGCTGCTACTGCTTGAGTTTCCAGCACGGCCCTGCAACAACAAGCAACACAAAGTTCAAATGATGAGGAAAAATCATGAATAAAGGCATTACATCTTTTGTATTTTTCTTGTTTCTTTGTTTGTTTTATTAGGATCCCCATTAATACCAGTGTTAGCCATGGCTATTCTTCCTGGGATTCTCTATATTCATACATAGATTCATCTCCTGTCTCCTGTCCTGCATTCTGTACTTTACTTCTGATATGAAATCTGAAAATCTTCTGCAGCACACTGAAACCTTAAATGACTGCTCTGGTAAACATAAAAGACTAAGATTAACAAGTTTCTTCCTTGTATTTTCACAAATTAATTTTGATCTTTTATCGACTTGTCTGTTGGTGTTGATTCTTCAACAGCTTTCCTTTTTTCTCATAAGAGCTGCCACTAAATTTTTGTCAAAGATTTGTTGTACTATTAAATAACCCCTAACTACTTGCTTGCAATCTTGCCTCTGAATTTTGAATGTCATTGGTCCACTCTAAGATACTACTACTACGGCAACAATAGTCCTTACTTTGTAATAACAGTATGTACTCAATAAAACTACCTACTGTGTCACTGGTGCAGAAAAACCCTCAGAGGGATTACAACAATAGCTTACAGCTGTATGCCGCTAATGAGAGTCCCAAACAGGCCCATCATGCCCAGGAATTCAACTCTGCTCAAGTTCTTCACTGTGTGCTCCTGGGACATGTTGGATACAGCATAGAGGACGGCGCTGAGCAGGACCAACCCATCACCCAGCATCACATCGCTGGCTGCACAGAGAAAGAGAGGCAGTTATTAAAGGACATTTTACAAGTTGACAATGAAACACAATTTCAATTTAATTCAGTTCAACTTTTTTCACAACAACAGTCGTCTCTCAAATTCTGGAGAGAATATGTAATATGGACCGACACTGACTATGTTACCAAGATCACAGCGATAAGTTAGTTTTTGCTTGTCTATTTGTTTTTAGCCAGATGAGAATGTGGCTCTTCTGAATACCTGCATGCAGGTAAACAAAAAAGTTTTGACAATAAATACAAGTGATGATAAACAATGGAAGATGTCCTTACTGGATCCCTGGTCTCTTCCAGCCAGAATGTCAGCTCCTACCATGGCCCCCACCCCCAACAAACACACTGCTACAGCTACAAAGTGGATCAACCTGTAGCGAGTCTTCAGTAAGAACCAGGAAAGTAACATCAGCACCGGGATCACAAAGCAGTCCAGCAGCTGAAACACACAGTGACAAACAGGCGTTAACCTGTCTGCCTTATGGCGAGAAAGAATACTTGTCGCACTTCATGTAATACATGTTTTTCATATTAAGGCACCAACAACAGAGTCACATACGCTACATTTCCAAAAGTATTCGCTCGTCTGCCTTCACACGCATATGAACTTGAGTAACATCCCATTCTTAATCCATAGGGTTTAATATGATGTCGGCCCACCCTTTGCAGCTATAACAGATTCAACTCTTCTGGGAAGGCTTTCCA
>VUQI01049608.1:0-10951 GCA_015106735.1 Paratilapia polleni | reverse complement strand
TTAGCTCAGGTGCATCCCATTTCTCTTGATAGTTGCTGAGATCTTTCTACACTTTGATTGGAGTCCACCTGTGGTAAACTAAATTGACTGGACATGATTTGGAAAGACACACACCTCTCTATAGAAGTTCTCACAGCTGACAGTGCATATCAGAGCAAAACCCAAGCCATGTGGTCAAAGGAACTGCCTACAGAGCTCAGAGACAGGGTGGTTGCAATGCACAGATCTGGGGAAGGCTATAAAAAATTTATGCTGCACTGAAGGTTCCCAAGAGCACAGTGGCCTCCATAATTCTCAAATGGAAGAAGTTTGGCACAACCAGCATTCTTCTAAGAGCTGGTCACCCGGTCAATCTGAGCAAGTGAGGGAGAAGGGCCTTAGTGAGAGAGGTGACCAAGAACCCACTCTGACTGAGCTCCAGAGATCCTGTGTGGAGATGGGACCAAGTTCCAGAAGGAGAACCATCACTACAGCCCTCTACAGATCTGGGCTTTATGGCTAGAGTGGCTAGACAGAAGCCTCTGCTCAGTGCCAAACACATGAAAGCCCACTTGGAGTTTGCAAAAAAAAGCACCTGAAGGACTCTCAGACTGTGAGGAACAAGATTCTCTGGTCTGTGGAAACCAAGATTGAACTGTTTGGCCTCAATTCTAAACTTCCTCAATTCTGGGGGAAACCAGGCACCGCTAATCACCTACCCAATACCATCCCAACAGTGAAGCATGGTGGTGGCAGCATCAAGCTGTAGGGGTGTTTTTCAGCAGGGACTGGGAGACTGGTCAGGGTATTCTCAATGAAAACCTGTTCCACAGTGCTCAGGACCTCAGACTGGACCGAAGGTTCACCTTCCAACATGACATTGACACTAAGCACACAGCAAAGACAACACGGGAGTGGCTTAGGGACAACTCTGTGAATGTCCTAGAGTGGCCCAGCCAGAGCCCTGACTTGAACCCTATTGAACATCTCTGTAGAGACCTGAAAATGGCTGTCCACTGACAGTCCCCATCCAACCTGACTGAGCTTGAGAGGATGTGGAAAGAAGAATGACAGAAAATCCTCCAGTCCAGGTGTGGAAAGCTTGTTGCATCATAATCAAAAAGACTCGAGGCTGTAATTGCTGCCAAAGGTGCTTCAACTAAGTACTAAGTAAAGGGTCTGAATACTTGTGTGAATGTGATATTTCAGTTTTTTCTTTTTAATAAATTTTCAAAAAAACCCTAAAATTCTGTTTTCAATTTATCATTATGGGGTACTGAGTGTAGATTAATGAGAAAAAAAGAATTTAAATGATTGTAGCATCAGGCTGCAGCATAACAAAATTGAACAAGGTGAAGGGGGTCTGAATACTTTCTGAACCCACTGTATACGAGATATTATAATGTCATCACATTGCCTGGAAACCACCTAACAACGGACTAAAATGATATTTATATAGTAGAGCAGGATGTGGGCATGTACTATTATATTTGAAGACCAATAGTCACAGAAACGATTTTTAAAAAGTATTTTCATAACTGAAATTTTTTAAAAATTATGACTATCCCTACTCTCATCCCCTCTCTAGCTGTAGATGCAGGTTGGGCCTTGGCAGCCTCTCTCTGTCCTAATGAGAATTCAATCTCCCTTCAGCACCTTCGTCCTCATCTTCTTTTTCTCTCTTAACAGTTCCCAGACATATACATTAATTGATTTAAGAGTCTTATACATCCATCAGAACCATTACAACTTATTATATGAGTGTTTTATATGTCTATATATATATATATCTATTCTGTTGTGTTCTGTCAGCGTTCACCAGTTGTATTTTGTATCACCATTTTGAAAATTGTCTTGGGCTGTGATTGGAATTTTTCCCCAGTATCCCACATTTGACCAACAGGTTAATTTGGGAAGGATTATTGAATCTATCCAGTAATAACACCAACTAACCTTTCAATTCCCAAACCTAATACTTAACTAAAATATCTTCCAAAGGTATTTTCCGTGGTTATATACTTAATGGGACTAGAGACACAGACAGTATGCACAGCCTCACACATAGATCCTCCCAAGTGGTCTTAATTTTCTTGTAGAAACCTCACCTAATATCACATTCCCTGTGCACAACTGCCATGTTCCAATCTAATTATTTTTTGAATAGATTTGTTTTATCACAGCTGTCTGCTTAAAGGTTAACCTTTAATAAATAAATGATAAATGGATTCTCTCTCTGTTTATACACCATCCTGGCCAGCTCTATCCATCACGGCTCAGAGGACATATAAAAGCACGTTTCTTTCAAATAAATCCACGTGAAGTGACACGACAGCGGCTCAGAGAAGAGGAGCACCACAAAGGCTTCTTTACTTTCAGTGGTAAAAAGAAGAGAGAGGGAGAAAAACTCCCATCTTTCACTGCTTCTGAGGGGCTCTTGCCTGTAATTGGGGTTTTCTGCAGTAATCCAGCTCTGATGGCTACTTATCCTTCACGGAACAAGCAGCAGCCATCTTGGTAATGAGAGGCCATGCCGCCAGCTCTGACACCTAATGGTTTTGCCTCATGAAGCGAGTTGTTTTAATGACATCAGGAAGTCCTCACCTCCAATTCTGACCTCAGAAACAGCTCTCTCTCTCTCTTTCCCTCCCCCCCTTTTTGCTTCTCCTGCGACATTAGAAATCTTTGGTTACTTTTAAGTAGCATGAAAATCTACATTCAGAAACTACAAAGAACTGCCAGCATGTTTGATGTGACTTTAATATAATGAGCGACCTCTGAAATCATTAAACTGGAGTTCCTGTTAAATAATTTGCAGCAACACAGGAATCTTTCTTTCACCAGCACAAAGGAGATTCAGGAAAAAAAAGGATGAGAGGAGAAGATTGACAGGATTACTGAAAACAAGACTTTCTGTGGGCTTCCACTGACTGAGCTTTTCAATAAAACAATCACTGTCATTTTGTGAAGAGGGGTTAGTCGGTCAGAAGGGCTCCCGTTCCATGGCAATCAGGAGAACTGCTTCAAAAATCAGGAGAGGGAAAGAACGAGCACGACTCAACCTGCGAGTTAAGGGTGCCACAAATTTGGTTTCAGATTGTAATTTTCCTAATTTTCCTCCGTGATTCATGCATCAAACACAACTCTGAGGAGAAACTGAATCATTTTTTACCCCCCAAAATTGAGCCTTGAAACTGATTACCGTTTGCACCTGCTCTCCAAGCAAGATTTGGGTGAAGTGTTACTGTACAGTGTCACAGGGATTTTATGATTGACACTTTAAAAAGTACTGATATGTTTCAGTAGGGGTCTGCACATTTTAAACTGGGATTAGATGATTATAAAAGATTTCTGCAGCTCCTGAGCAGAAAAACAAATGAGATCACATTTCACTCAACTAAAGAGAGTGAGAGAAAGTATAATAGCTTTTGTTTGAACATATGCACCTAAAATGTACCTAAATAAAACTACGAGGTGACAGAAAAGCAAGCAATGGATAGATAGATAGATAAGCAACTCTTCATCCATTTAGCAGCATAAATCCAAATATAAATAACAATATAAAAATATGGAAAAAATATATACAATACAATTCAAAATGGAGTCAGTGGTAGTGGTATGGAGAGCTGTTGGGGAAGGTATCATCAGTTCTTCATTCAGGAGGTGAGGGGAAGACACATTTGACGGCCTGTGGGTAGAAGCTTTTATTGAGTCTGCTTTTGACATGAGTGACCTGTAGCATCTTCCAGAAGGGAGGGGGTGAAAAAGGAAGTGTCCAGGGTGAGAGGGGTCATTGACTGTACTACTGTCTGCCAGTTTTAGTTTTGTGCTTCATGTTTTTTTTTTTTGTTTTTTTAATTCCATTTATTTTCAGTTTGATTCCACAGTGAGATTCAGTTTTTATTAGTTTTCAGATTTCTTTATGAAAATATGGGTAGCATTTGACAGCGTCAACATTTAATAACTTTATTATAACTATTACAACACAAACATTTGAGCCTCCAGGGGGTGGTTTTGTTAAAAGAAAACAGATCAGTTTATAAATAACTGGATTTTATTTGATTTCAGTTACTTTTGTGATTACACAATATGCTTTTGGTCAAGTAATTTTTGAGTTGAGTGTAATAACATTGTAAGTCACCTCTATATTGCATATGGTTATGTTATGTGGAAGATGGATGTAAATTAGCAGCTTTGCTAAAATCTGAATGTTTACATAGTGTAAAATACGATCTTTTAACCATCTTTACTTTCACTCCACATCCATGGCTGGTTGGTTCTTTATCCCTCCTACAGAAAACAAATGCTGAAACAGCTTTTCTTTTATTCCAGTGCTTGTGTTCAGATATCATCTGCCTTTTTTACTTTTATTTTATTATTTTAATAATAATTCAGAATTGTGCAGCCATTACTATTAAAATGCCTTAAATATAGAACTGCAAATAATATTTTACTTGTTTTGAGAAAATAACTTCATTTCAAGCCGGTGTGAGCTGATTTTCTGTCTTCTCTCTGTATCTTCAGGCCAGTCTCACTCTCAACACGTCAAATGTTACCCAGTCATGTTTGACATGGGTAACCTGCATGCAGGGTTAATGCTGAGAAAGAAATTTAATTTAACCCAGACAGGGTAGGTTAGGGCTTATGTCCTGGGTGACATTACCTCCATGTCAACTCTTTTTCAAATTTATTTCCGTATCACTGCAGCAAAGTCAAAGGACACCTCATGTGTTTGCTCAGAGACGCTTTAATAAAACAGCTTTTGAAAACCTGGGAAAGAAAACCTGTTGGTAACTTGGATTCTCAACAAGATCTTTGACTGCCCAACTGAAAACAGATTGCATCTTCTTTATCTGCCACAGTCAGGACGTTCTTTTCCTTTGCACATCCCCGAATACTCATACAAGCTTTGATTTCCATCAGTGTTGATTATTACAATTTCCTTCACAAAAGCTGCAGGCAACATATTTGTATTTATTTACACAACAGGGACAGTACATTTTAACATTAACACAAGATACAGCCGATACCATGTATATAGGACTTCTAGCCATAGCTAATTTGTAGTTCCTGTAATCTATGATTATAATTTAATGTTTTCAGTACAGAATGCAGCAAATACACTCGAACAGATGCAACCACACTAGTGCATTTTAAAATTTAGATCAGGCTATGAAGGAAGAGCAGAACTGTTGCTTGAAATACTCTGTCTGCATTTCAAATCCAATCATCACTAAAGCTATGTTGACCTCTTAATATACACAAGGTGGCAGGCAAACTACTTTAAGCCACATGTTAAACAAGCAGCATAGTTTCAGAAGCTAAATGATGCTAGCCTTTCAAATCAGGTCTTGTATACATTTTGGCCTTCTAGCCCTTCTGTTATAAGATTTCCATTTGAATATGCCAAATAAGTAAAATTCCATATAAAGGGGTAGATGTGAAACTAACCTTAACCCTATGAATAACCCGAAAAAGGTCACAGGAGACTTGTTGGCCGTTAAGAGGTCAAAGCATTATTATGCTCACTTTCAGCTCTGTATTTGTATTTTTGGACTGTACTATAGTAGCTTTGGATGAGTCACAGTTCAAAATGTGGTGCAGCTCCTCTGTCAGAAACAAGATGTTTTCCACACTTCTGCCTCCCTATAAACCATCTGTCTGTTGATTGGTTGCCCCTGGCAAAACAAAAGATTTGAAGAGCAGGTGGGGCTGCTGTGCTCACAGCCAGAACTATGTGCGTGAGATGACCATATAAAGATATCTTCCTTGTGTGACATCATACAGAGCCACGGGTAGGAAAAAAGCGTGGGAAACTGAGTGTTTAGAGCAGTCTGAAGCCTGAGCTTTAGGCTCACAGGGATTATCCGTACATACACTGACCTCATTATTTGAAACTTTGAACATTCTCCACTAACAGAAAAAAGGAAGAGCAGAACAGGTCCCATTTAAGGTTAAATGCAAGTTTTTTTGTGACACAAATGCATAGAACATTAGGAGAAAAATTTTTTTAAATTACAATAATGGTCACTGCAGGGTTCACCAAGTTACATAAGAAGCATTTTTAGACCTTTAATTCTGAACTGAATGCAATTTTATACTTGTTTTACAGGTTTGGTGGGAAACCAGCAGGGAAAAAAAGCGTTAATTACTGTATCACATTTTTTTAGTTCTTAGATGGTGGAGGAGGTGGTAACAGAGTTTGTTACAGGTCTGATTCATACCTTTTTATGAAACGACACAAAGAATCTTTGAAGAGCATCAGCACAATAGACACCCACAGCAGCCCGATTCTTCATTGTAAAACATCTCCCGACAGCTTGCTATCAAAAGCAAACCACCTAACATTACTACCTACAGCAGGTGTGGAAAAAAATAAATAATAATAATTAGGGTACTTTTGTGAATTCAGTTTAACAAGTTTTAATGGGTTTTTGCAGCCCCACAGATATCCTGGATGGACGGATTTAGAAAGAGAGAGAGAAGGGAAGGTAGGGGACAAAATAGCACTAAAGGCTAAAGAGAAAAAGGGGTGGACTGATGACAGAGGTTCAGATGGAGGAAAAGAAGAGAAAGATAATGGACGGATGGGGGATACTGAAGAGGAAACAAATATGATAGAAAGATGACAAGGATGATGTTGGGAGAGATGATGGAGTGAGACAGTAGTGTGACTGTGAGCAGCTGCAGAGTCTCACACATGCACACAGTTTCTTTTGCAGTCTGGCAGTTACTGGATTCATTCATCTGCAGCTGAAGCTCCTTCAGGCTGTGTGTGTGTGTGCGTGAGTGTGTGAGTGTGTGTGTGTTGTGTGTGTGTGTGTTGTGTGCGTGTGTGAGTCTGGCAGAAGTAGAAACACAAATTTACTAGAATCGCAGATGACTCAAAGAGAAACTGATATGATTTTGTGTTGCTGTGATAAATCTGTGTGTTGTTCAGATGGAAATGATTGGCAGCAAAGTGTCTTCTGTTTACATTTGAGCTCTCTTATGAATCCATCACATGTAAAGAGCTCTGAACTGCACCAATGAAGTCTGATTGATATAGAAAGAGAACAAAATCTACAACTGCAGGAAACACTGCAAGGATTGGGCTAGTGATACCATAGACTGTATACAAACGATGGACATAGCTTTCAGGTCTGAAAAGTGAAGCCAGTGCAGAATTAAGTTAAACCTGCATTCTTTCTAATGGCCAGCAGAGGGCAACTCATCCAGTTGCAAAAGAGTTCCAGTTGTATAGAAAATCACCGTACTGCTCAGGCAATAACCTCAGTCAACACTTTCCTGATGAGTTTCATGTACAAAGACTTGAAATATGTATATAGGCTTTTTAAAAAAACGTTCATTTATACTTTATACTTAATATTTTTGTATACAAAAAACTGCAATATCCCTCATATTTTTATACACCTCAGATTTTAATACATAGTAGTAATGATACATAGGCTTTAATACATCTTGTGAAATTCATATTCATACTTATACCTGACACTTCATTTATCTTTCATACCTGTATCATAATCTTATAGCTCTCTGTTTTAATTTTAGTTTATTTATTATATTTATTTGTTTTAGTTGCACGTCGTGGGTCAGGGGCAATGACATTTCGATCCTGTGTATGTCCTGTACATATGGACAAATTGACAATAAAGTTGACTTTGACTTGATTTTGACTTATGATCCCAGTTGTTAGTTTCAAGTCTTGAATAAAACATCATGTTTATTTTGTGACTTATAGTCCCCATCGGAGTCAAAAACGAGAATAAAGAAGGAGACACTCTTTGACTAACAACTTGTGATTCGCAGATCGTTAGCTAATGAGCGTGCATATTGGCAGCTAGCATTAAACTGTTGTTTTACAGATGAATGCTGGCCTGACATGACTAATCGCTACAGGAGTCTCTCACACGGGGGTTGCTAATATTGGTCTTGGTCACACAAACTTAAATGAATTATTTAAACTTGAACATTTACAGTTAAATGAGTCTTTGTGCCAAAGAAACACAAAAAGTTATCATACAATAATCTAAAAAATAAACAGTTGATTGCTGTTAAAAGGTCTTTCTTCAAAGGAATCAGCATCTACAGTATCAGCTGATGGTGTTTCTCTGCTGTCCACATCTGCACACAATAAAAATATGACAGACAAGCTTTTAAAATACCAGTCTGTAAAGACAGGGCTCAGCAGAAGCAAACGGCATCATTAAATACTGTGATTTAAATACTATTCCTTATATTGCCCATGTTGATCCATTGTGTGATCTCCAAAAGACTGTCAATACCTGATGACACACACTGACTCAAAACCTCTTTGAGAAATCCTGTGTTTTTCATGAGACTTTTTACTCATAACAAAGACATCCATTTGAGTATACTGGTTGCTGACAGGACAGCTCGCTGAACACACACTGTTCTCACTGACAAACTCAGATTCATGCAGAGACATGCCCCAGCCTGATGCAGTTATACACACACACTCTCATGACATTATGAGCAGGTGTCGTACTGCGAGTGAAAGGCCAGCGCCCGCCGTGTGAGTGCATGTGGCCGACGGCCGGCGGTGGTGGTAAACCACAGTAATCATCTCTTCACATATTTCCTGGCACACAGACACTGATAAACTGAAGTAGCTTTAAAATTGAAATACTCAATAATTTACATTTCTGTGGAGTGCCACAAGCAGCACAGCTGATTGAACTGATTGATTAGATTTTGACTGCGCCTCAAAGCTGGAGGGAAAAGTTATTCACCGTGTATTGATTGTTTAACCCACAGGAAACAAATGAAAGATTCATTAGCAGAGATAAAGCTTATATTTATTGTGCAATTGCAGGTATTGATTGGTACTTTTGTTCCTATCTGCTAATTATACAGAAGGTACTTAAACCGCATCTTTACCACAATAATCACCATGATGTATCAAAACCATTGTGGTTTTGCTTCATTATTAAGCTAATGATGCATTTGTTTCACTGCCTGTTTCAATGTGAACTGCTTCTCTTTATATAAAATATGGATGCTATTGGTGAGTTCTACCTTTGAAGCTTTAAAAAGTTACAACAAAGATTCAAATAATCCATCTGTGCTTTCTACTTTTCCAAGGAAGACCCAAACACAGAACACCAAAATGAGGCAGCTGCTAAGGAAACCAGCACCATATTTTTCTAATGAAAGATACAAAAATCAAAGAATTCTAAAATACAACAAAAGGATTGAATCTAAACTGAGACAACATGAAAACATTCTCATGGAGAGGAACTAGGCAGGGAAATGACCAGGAAAAAATGGCAGTAGCTTACAGACTGACAGTTGTGGCAGTCCCATACCTGGATGAAGTATTCGTAAAACATCCATGAAATATATCAGATTTTACCCACACAATTTATTTGTTATGCATTTGCTAGTAGACATTTATGGATCCAATACTTTGCGTCTGAAGCACATACTATCATTTGGTCCAAAATGACATCAACACCTTAGCTACTGAAAGACCACAGTGGACAAATAATCTTAAAAGGGGAAATTTCAGTTACTTTAACAGATGTAACTCTAAATGACAAATTTTGAAAAATGAGATTTTCAGGGAAGTTGCATCTCTCGAGGGGATTCTTTACTATTAATATGGTTACAATGGTGAAAAGGTAAAAACGATTTCAGTATGCATTTGTTTTATTGTGAAAAGTTTAGTGACAGATTGCAAAGATGTCCAACCATCCATTTTCTTCCACGTATCCAATTCAGGGTCTCGGCTTGGCTGGAGCCTATCCTAGCTGTCACAGCATGAGACGTGGGCTACACGCTGGACAGGTTGCCCGTCTGTCACAGCGCTAACACAGACAGACAACCTATCACATTCACACCTATAGCTAATTTATAATCACCAATTAACCAACATGCATGTCTTTGTACGGTGGGAGGAAGCCAGAGTATCCAGAGAGAACCCATGCAGACACGGGGAGAACATGCAAACTCTACATGGAAATGGCCCAGCCAGCCACTGGATCCAAACCCAGGACCTTCTTGCTATGAGGTAAGCAGTGCTGTCTGCAAAGGGAAATGTAATGTCCACAATGGTAACACTTTGTATGAAAGGCAAAGAAAGTCTCACAAAAGTGAACAAAGGTTATCAATGTGATGCGATCTGAGGGATTTCCTGGTTTCAGTCCATATCATTTGAATCCGTAAATGTCAGGCTTTCAACCACTGAATAGCAAACTACTCAACTGTGAATGGCAGAGTCACAGCAACCTGTCCTTGGATAAAGTGTAGATGCATCAGGACAAACAAAAGCTTGCTAGTGTATCAACAATTACAGCTATGTTTCCACAAAAGAATAAGATAAGTACAGTGCAGGAGCCAATATGAGGTGGGTAGGTTGAATATTAATCCAAAGGGAAATAGCAGCTTTAGCACAGGTGCTTTCCAAAAGTCACAAAACAATGAGGTGGTTAAAACTGAACTGAATTAAACTGTACATTAGTGCATGTTGGGTGGATGTTCCTAAAAGGTGTTCTCTGCAACAACTGTCCATGGATATACATGCGTTAGTTAGACTCATCTCCATATGACCACCAAGCTAAATTTAAGTGAACATGGATAAAACACTGTGGGAAATGCAGATTAGGTCCAATTCAATCTACTAGATTGAATTGGCTATTATTAACCCTGTCTCTCTCCCATAGGTGTGCCTTTTTGTCCTGTCTCCCTCTGCTCTCTTCTGTTTCCCCTCATCCCCAACCGGTCGCGGCAGATGGCTGCCCCTCCCTGAGCCTGGTTCTGCCGGAGGTTTCTTCCTGTTAAAAGGGAGTTTTTCCTTCCCACTGTTGCCAAGTGCTTGCTCATAGGGGGTCGTCTGATTGTTGGGGTTTTCTGTCTTTTCTGTCTAATATTGTAGGGTCTTTACCCTAAAATATAAAGCGCCTTGAGGCGACTGTTGTTGTGATTTGGCGCTGTACAAATAAAATTGAATTGA